>JAQFZP010000496.1:0-34061 GCA_034695745.1 Geophilus truncorum
TTATTCTTAGTATTTTAATTACTAAATTTAAAAATCATGTTAAGTTTATTCAAAAGTAAAAATGTTAATTTTCAACCAATCTCATCGAGGGTTACCCCGATTTTTCGGCGTGTGGAAAATTCCAAATCCTATTTTTGTGCGTCAATTTGACGTCACGTCGCATCGATGTTTGCACACATTTCATTACTTTCGCGACCATGGAAGGTGAATACAGCACGGACAACATGCAGTCCATCTCCGCTATTTTGTTTGACCTTGATAATACTTTAATAGACACTCGTGGAGCAGATAGAAAAGCTGTAGAAAAGGTAGTTTTCTAATCCCATTCTTGTTTTATTTGTAGAGACGGAAGTTGTAGATTCTAGAAAAACCGCGAGGTGTAAAGTGCTCTCACTTCCCATACCGTTGCCCAAATAAGTGAAAAACTAGGTCTTGACCTACATCGATATTTTGTAACATTTTTATCTGATTTGTGAAAAAAATAATTAATAATTTCATTATCACTGTTTTTATTTGTAATATTATCATTGTAAAACTGTATAAGATGGCAAATAATTCTGAAATGTGTGAAAAATGCATCACTGCTTTGCGGTACGCCAAATCAGACACAGAAAAATTCGCCGCGCTTTTATTAGTGACGAAATTAGTCAAAGCACAAGACTGTGATCAAGAAATTCGTCGAAAAATATTTGACGCAATCGGCTTTGACTTTGTTAACCGATTGCTCAACACCCATGACGTCCCGGAAGGTTGTCCCGTCTATATTTATAAGGCAATTGGGCTGACGTTGCTTTCTTGCTTTTGTATGCAGCCGGATTTAATTACTCATACTGAGATGCGCTCGAAAATGTCTGATTTGACTCACCTGGTTTTAACATGTGGCGAAAGCAGTGATGAGGAAGGGATGGTTAATGATGCTTTGATCTGTGTGTCGAGTGTTGTCAGTTTGATCACGGATGACGTAACGATATGTAAACAAATTTTGCCCAATTTGGTGCAAATAGTTGTTACCGAGAAATACGGGTTTGAGAAATGTATCGATTTGATTACAAGTGTGTGTCAAAACATGGGTAGTGCGTGTTGGGACGAATGTACTGATTCTTTTGATTTATTAATGGAGAAATTCGCTTGTAAGTTTGTAAGTGATAATAGTGAAGTGAAATTTTTATTGTGTAAAAAATTAGCTGTTTTCGTGTCGAGTAGTCCCTACAGAAACGTGAGTGACAAAACGTGGTCGAAGGACATTCGTCGTGGACTGAGTGACATACTGTTCAGCAAAGTTTCGCTCCCGCAGATGGATCCGGCTTTGAAGCTCACGTCGATCATGATCGAGAGATTCGGCGTTCGATGGGCGTTCAGCGATGCCAACAACGAGAAGAAGTTCTTCCTCATTTTCGCGCATTTGACGTGCATCGAAGTCAGGATGATGCTGGAGGACAGGAATCTGGACCAAGTGGTGGACGACCGGTCGCTTCTCGTGTCCTGCTTTTTGTCTTTGGAGAACGTAATTACATTTCTCGTCACCAACGACCAGGAAATCGATTTCAATCAGCGACAACAGCTGTACTCGGCGCTCACGTCGGCGATGAACGGTGTCCTGTGCTTCCTAACGAGTGAATCCAGGAAAATCGATTGTTTGGAGACGCTGAGCGACGTGAAGAGACAAATTATGTTTTCGTGTGTCAGAGTTACCGGAGCATGGTTGGCAGAGGAGACGTCGGCACTGCGAGATGATGTTTATGCGATCCTCCCGTTTCTAATCCGAGTTGCGAGTTTCGCGTCTGGAAATTCAACGCCCCGCAACGATAATACGGACATTCTACGCTTTTTACTTCCGGGGATGTGTCATCTGACGTCCGAAGACGAACCACGAAACATTCTAATTGGACTCAGATTCCACGAAACCTTATACGAATACATGCAGCACAAATGGAAGTTATTCATCAACTCGAAAGACGGAGAAGAAAACATGAATTTACACAAGGACTCGTTAGTAACAACTTATGGCATCTTAATGAACATTATCGTCCTCGACGCAAATCTGGTCGTAAAAGACGCAATTTTTCATAAATTACTGCGTTTCGTCTTTAACTCGCTGCCTGAACTCGAGAACAAAGTTCAACACTTAATCCTGACCGGGAACATGTCTGTGATAGGACTGCTACTATTACGTCACTACGCCAACAAAGTTAAATGCGAGAGCTCGATTTACATGTATCTTTCGAGCAGCATTAAATTTCTGTGGGACGCTCACAACATCGAGGATTCCCGCGATTACAACAGCGTCGTGATCGCGCAAGCGTACAGACGCGAGTGGAACCAGATCATGGAACTGTGGTTTTTGGGAATGCAGGCGTTGGCCACGTTATTGAAAGAATTGCCCTGGATCGGACAGTTCATCTTGGAGAGTGGCTGGATCAGCGTCATTTTACAAACTCTTAGCAAAATCCAAGCCGGAGCCATCGATGCGAGTACTAAAAGTGCTTACGAGCATTTTCTGTGCTGTTTAGTACCGACCGAGAATTCTATTCAACAAATTTTTGTCAAAGAAGGGGGGCTTGAAGTGTGCACTACCCATGAAATGAAAGAATTGGAAAAATTGTTACGGAAATGAATTTAATTTTTTTTTTCTCTCTGAATTGTAAAATTAATTTTTTTTTTTTGTAATTTTTGTAATGGTTGTTGTATGAGGAAAAAAGTAAAGAGGATGTAGGAAATTTTGAATGAAATTATTTACTTTCCCCTGTAATCATTTCATAATGTTTTTTAATTCTTGTTACTAATATTGTAGATGTTTAAAAAATGGTTGGACAAGTCGAAACCATTACTGGACAAGGTTTGAGTTGTTTTTTTATATATCCCATTTTTTATAATAATAAGTAATAACAATAAAGAATTTTTTTCTTTCTAGATTGATTTTTAATTTTGTAATTTTCTAGATTTAGCCTTTTCTCTTTTTCTTGTCTTTTTCTTTTTTTTTTTTCAAGCCAAAAATTGAACCGTTAAAAATATTTTGCTCTCATGTGTTGAACACTAATGACATATTTCCAGGTTCAACGTTATTTATGTGACCACGGAGTTCCCGAGTCTTGCGCATCGGAGACTGTAGAGGACTATCTTAAATGTTTTCGGGCTAATCCGCAAAATCCCAATCCGAATCGCACCGAACTGGACCCTTGGCGTAGACTACTGTGGGCCTACGCCCTGGGTCCGGAATGGGATTATCTTTTGGAGAAAGTTTATCCTCTGTGGAAGAAGACCCGGTTCGAGAATCTGCTCTTCTCAGATAAGGTGAAAAGCATGCTGAAGACTCTTCACAAGAAATACAAACTGGTCCTCATCACCAACGGCCCGAGCAAAGCGCAATGGGAGAAAATTCAGAAACTCAACGCTCGCGATTATTTCGATCTCGTACTCGTTAGCGGGGACCACGCAGTAGAGAAGCCCGATTCTGCCATTTTCCAAATGGCGTTCGAAGCTCTCGGCATCACGTCCGAAGAGTGCATCATGGTCGGCGACACGCTCAACACCGACATTCAAGGCGGCTTCAACGCGGGCGTTGCGGCCACCGTTTGGGTTCCTCTTCAAGATTGCGAACGACCTAAACCGAGACCCGACTACAAGATTAACAACGTTCTGCAATTGCCGGCACTTCTCTCATCGCCGGGTTCGACGGCGGCTTCGATGGTGGAGGTGTTGAAAAATGATGTGGTAGTAGGCAGAAAGTCGTCGGTAGATGGCAGAAGGTTTTCAAATTCAAGCTCCAGCTGATTTTTGTTGAATTTTAGCTTTGTTTCTGAGGGTTTAGGCTGATTGGTTTGCGTGCTTTAAATAGGGTTGTAACTTTAATGGGCAGTTGAATAGGGTTTGACTAATTTTAGAAAGTTTTTTTTTTTTTTTTTCTGCAGTTATTTTACGGTTGAGTTGTTAAAATCTAGAATCAAGGGTTTGTGAGATTTGAATGGGTAAGAAAATGGAATTTGTGATTATATCAAGTTGTGCCTCTGCTTTTTCTATGAAAATAATCAATGTATACCTCTATAATTTTTTTTGATCTGATTTTTATTTATTTTTTTCGTTTTGGGTTTTCCAGCTGGGATTTTTGCCAGTTGAGGAAGTTTTTTTTTGATAGCCATGCTATCATTAACTTGATCTATTAAAAATGATCTGCTTGTGGATCGTGTAATATATTTTGCTAACACATACAAAGTGATCTTAACAAGCGCAGTGAGAAAACAGTGAAAGTTGTTTGATAATTTGTAACTGTACAGTTTTTGTATTTTTCATGCTGAAACTGTCAAAAAAAAAGTCAAATCAGTCTACAATTATTTATGACAATTTTTTGTAATTTTGTACAGTAATTTATTACGTTGGCGCTTTTTCTGTTTGTTTGCGAAAAAGTAAAAATAACATATCTTAGTTTCTAAAAAAAGAAAAATCACAATGAGCTTTGACGTAACAAGCGTCTTCCACAAAAATATACATGGTATTTAAAAAAAAATAAATAAATAAAAAAATAAAAATAAATTCTAATTGATTTTGATCGAAATAATATATTTTTTATAACTAATTATAAGTTTAATTTATTTTTGTTTGATTTGTCTGTTGTTTGCTTACTTAGTGATAACTGATAAATTTATTACTTGTGTTCATACTGTACATTTAAAAGACAATTTTTTTAATATAGATTTTTGTAATATAAAAACAAAGCTTCCTGACATTATTATTATTAGTAGTTTTTTTTTCTGATGTTTCACACCTCAACCTCAGGAAGGCACAATTGTTTGTTTGAAAAAATGTTATAAAATAATTTAAAATGAATGTAAGGCAATAAAAAGTTCACTATTTTGTCATTATTTTCTTTATTTATTCTCTAATTACAACCTAGAATAATAGTTTTTTGATACCACCAGCTCAGGTTTCATGTCTGTAATGGAGGTACATCCTGGAAAATTATAAATTTAATGAAATAAAATTGAATATTGTAGTTTTATTAACTACTAACCGGATAATGCCATGGACTGGTCCAATTCCTTTTTAAGCATCGTTAGGACCTGTTCTACGCCTTCTTGCCCCTTAAAACGTTATAATTAGAAATAACAAACTATTTTACTTCGAACTTAGTTACTTTGTATGCAAGACCCCAAACCACAGGTCTTCCAACAAAAACAAAACGTGCACCAAGTGCAAGGGCTTTTAAAACATCAGTCCCTGTCCTAATTCCACTATCCATGTATACTTCACACGAATCCCCAACGGCTTTTACTATTTCTGGAAGAACTTCTATCTAAAAAATATCATTAAATGTCAAGCTTTCATAAATTTCCTTTTTAAACTAACTGTGGCTGGAACTCCATCCAATTGTCTTGCCCCATGATTAGACACAATAATTCCACTCGCTCCATGTTTTTCTGCTAAAACTGCATCTTCGGCTATGTGAGATAATTAGTGTTTTCAATTACTTACTTTCCCCACATGATTAATAATTAAAATTAATTACCAGTAAGAATTCCCTTAACGATCACTGGAAGCGACGTGATGTTTTTCACCCAAGCAATGTCATCCCACTTGATCGATTGGTCGAACATAGACGTCACATATTTGTTTATAGCAGACCCACTTTTCGAGTCAACAACATCCCTTTGCTTCGTTTCATCATTAATAAAATTCCCCAATTTTAAATGAGGGGGTAATTTGAAATTATATTTAACATCTGCTCTCCTATTCCCAAACACAGGGGCATCAACAGTGAGCACAATAGCTCTAAACCCACTTTTTTCAGCTCTTAAAATAAGTTTCTCTGTTATTTTCCTGTCTTTGTAAATATACAATTGAAACCATTTAATCGAGTTCGGTGCAGCATTTGCCACTTGTTCGATGCTCGTGGTGGAAATTGTGCTGAGGATCATCAGCGTTCCCAAATTAGCTGCGGCTGTGAAACGGGTGAAAAATTCTTTATTTTCGTTCACTGATTAAGACATTATTTTTAATACCACGTGCCGTGGCCTTTTCTCCATCAGAGTGGGCGATGCATTGCATAGCGGTTGGAGCTATTCCAATGGGGAATTTTAATGTTTGCCCTTGAACTGTCGTTTCTAGGTTACGGTGGGAAACATCTCGAAGCATACGAGGTCGTAGATAGAATCTGTGAACAAAATGGGAAATTAATTTACGTTCAGCGTAGATATTAAATCTTATCTTGGACGTGGGGGTACGTGCGACGTGCCACTTGCCACTTCAAGGCCGGCTGTGCTAACGTCGCATTTTCCCTAATATAGAAAAAAAGGGGAAATTAATTCTCTACCTTTTGAAAGCTTCTCTGTTGTTTCTTAAAGTAATCTCTTCATCCGCTCCAGATCGGTAATACTCATAGGCTGATTTTGGTAATCTGGTTTTAGCAAAAGTTTCAAAGTCGTCTAAGCTGATCACGTCAATGTCGGAGGCCATGTTGTCAGGGAAACTAATGTAAAGGCAATGATCTGCACTGAGTGTTTGCTCCTACTGAAATGACCTAGAAACCATTTACAACGTTCAATGATTAAATTAAATGATAAGTAAAAAAGCTTGACAATTTCAAAGTACAAAAATCATGCTTTTATTAAATCGTTTTAAAATACAAAAACACTATTTTGATTAAATTTCCTTAGTTTTTTTTTAATGAATTTATGAGAAAACATTCTTCAAATGACAGTTGATATAAAATGTTGTTTCTTCTCATATTTCCATCGATTTTCACCTTCCTCCACTATTTCTTATACAGCTGATAGATGGCGCCAGTGGAATCGTCCGAGATCAATACACTCCCGTCCTTCAGCACAGCAGTGTCAACTGGTCTCCCCCACCGGATTTTCTTATCCGGATCCATTATCCACCCAGTCATAAGTTCGTAGGGATCTCCTGGTTTACCCTTGACCCAAGGATAAAATAAAACCTTGTGTCCACTGTACGATTGTCGGTTCCAACTGCCGTGCATCGCCACCAGGGCACCGTTCTTGAAGTAATTGGGCACTTTTTCACCAGTCCAGAAACTAAGTCCTAACGGTGCGCTGTGCGATTCCAATCCCTTATCAACTTTGCGAAAAGTATCGCATTTCACCACGCTTTCGTTCGGATTTGCGTCAACGTCAGCTGCGTACTCCAAATTATTCATAGAATCAGACGGTACGGGATTGCAAAACGGCCAACCATAATTCTCTCCTTCCACTATCTTGGTAAATTCCTCTGGTGGATTGTTATCTACGTATTCGGGAATGACTTTACCGTAGTTTCCAGAAAAATCATTGTATGGATATTTAATATCGTCTCGCTGGTTACCAACGACCCATAACTCGTTTTTGCCAGGCACAAAAGCCAAACCTTCTGCATTTCGCACGCCTTCTGACACGAGTCTTTTATTACCACCTGTTAACGAATATCCATAGATTGCACCTCTTTTCGGGTCTTGTCGCAAGTCGTGCGGGTCTGCATTTGTCGCACTGCCAATTGACACGTAGAGTGTATTGTTTCCAATGGCAATGTTCTTCAGTGGATGGCGAAACCCGTTATAATTTGGCAAGTTGTCAACAATAACCTAGAAATGAATGATATTTATAGTTTTGTATATTGTAATATACAATAAATAAATTTTATTGATTTTAATAATTCAAAACGACATTCGGAAGGGGCATTCAACGGCACTTCCGGTTGAGATAAAACCTTGAAATTTTAGAAACATGACTTAATGTTATAACGGTTGACTTTTCTAAAATATTAAGCTTCAAGTAGACCGGAAGTGGCTGTAATCAACACTTTGACTTGACAATAGCATAAAAAAAATGGGAAAAAAAATCGTTATCAAATTTATTTAATTACCTCTGGTAATCCTACAGTTGTTTCTCCATCTTTATACGGATATCTCGCAACCTTAGTCGCTTCGGAAACGTAAATAAACTTCTGCCCTTTTCCGTCCGTATACAAAACCATATCATGCGGTTTGTCGAGTCCGGTAGCAAAAGTCATTCGATTCGCCTGCTTATCCGATGAAGTCGGTGGCTTTATGAGACTAATCGTTTTCATCTTGGGTTGTGACACAAGGACATCTCCATTAGGCAAAGCGAGCATAAACCGTGCACTCGGCACTCGACCGTAAACTCTGACCCCGTAACCCTTGGGAATGAGGAGATTTCGGCCTTCGGTGAATGGAGAAGTTGAATGGAGGTCAGTGGGAACTTCCAAATCCACCCATTCTAACTCTGGCAACGCACCATGTTTCGATGTTGCTCGTGTTGCATAAATCGCTACCACTACGACAATTATAGTCGCTACTGCGATTCCCATGATGACCAGAACGAGGTGTAAAAGTCGATTACGTCTGGGCTGTGTGGAAAAGGACTGGTAACCTGCAGTGCCACCTAATGTTCTCTTATCAGAGTCGTCTGTACTGGTGTGTGCCATCCTGAGGGTCAAATAATTTCATGCTCCGTATCTTACTTCCCTTATCGATTTGAATATTTCAAATACTTGGTCTTTCCAAACGATATTATTTCCTGTGAATTTTTTCCTGTCAAGTTTTTTTTCGATTATGATATATTTTTTTTTTATGTATTATCGAGTTATTACGTACGTAGTAATTTGTCATTCGTCAAGCGTGCTTCCTAACCTTGAAAAACAGAAATCTTGTAATATTAATGATGTTTTTTTGCAAACGGGTTAATAAATTATTAATGCTTGCACTTCTGAGAATAAAAAAAAATGATTTCATAATAGTATCTTATTCTAGTAAATATAATATAATAAAAAAATTAATTATCTTACGGTATAGCAATAACGAGGGTAATTTCACTTTCTATATTCTTGCTTGGACGAGCTAAGATGTGAATAATGTGAGCAAATCGGTACGAAAATAAAGGTTTGTGAATGTACCTGGAAATTCTTCAAGGTAAGATTTCTGAACGCATGCGCAGTGTTCTTGGAATACTTTTCTGTTTATTTTTCGTGATTTTTTAACTAAACAAAATTCAACTAGTATGAGGCAAAACAGGATATTTTATTATTTTATTAACTTATGATACATCATATTTATAATTTAAAATGTGTTATTTAAATTGTAATTTAGTTTACTTCATCTTATGATGCATGCCAATTTATTAACTTTGCATAACATAATAGACTATTAACATGATATTATTTTAGCAAAACAAATTTACATTTTTTACACTATTTATTCATGCGTTGAATCTTTATTATAAAGTTGATAGATGGCGCCAGTATAATCATCAGAAATAAGAACGCTTCCGTCCAGCAAAACAGCTGTATCAACCGGTCTTCCCCACCGTTGTTTCTTCACGGGATCCACAACCCACCCTGAAACAAGATCGTAGACATCTCCAGGCTTCCCGTCAAACCATGGATAAAACACAACTTTATGGCCACTGTACGTCTGCCGGTTCCAACTTCCGTGCATTGCCACCAAGGCACCATTCTTGAAATAACTCGGCACGTTTTCACCAGTCCAAAAGGTAAGTCCTAACGGAGCACTGTGCGGTTCCATTCCCTTTTCCGCCACGCGAAATGTGGAACACGCTACAACTGTTTCGTTCGGATTCGTATCGTAATCGGGTAAATATCGCAACTCGTCCATCGTCTCTTCGGCCACTGGATTACAGTACGGCCATCCATAGTTTTCCCCTTCCACAACTTTACCAAATTCCTCTGGTGGGTTTTCGTCCACGTACTCGGGCACGATTTTCCCATAGTTTCCTGAATTATCGTTGTAAGGATATTTAATTCTATCGCGCTGGTTATTGACGATCCACAACTCGTTGGTGTCGGGGGCAAAAGCCAATCCTTCTGCATTTCGGACACCTTCAGATACGAGTCTACTGTCAGCTCCTGTTACCGTATATCCATAAATAGCGCCTCTTTTTGGCTCCTGCTTTAAGTCTTCTGGGTCTGCGTTTGTAGAACTAGCAATGGACACGAATAACGTGTCATTACCTACTGCAATGTTCTTTTTCTTGTGTTGGTAAAACTGATCAGTGGGCAGATTATCAACTACAACCTGATACAAACTAATTAAATTTAAAAACTGAAAAGACTATGTGGGAATTTGTAAGACTCAATCTGTAAGATTTTGTTGCTATTTAATATCCATGGAATTCTAACAAAATCTTATAAACGTAATCTTATAACATTCCATCGATTTTATACTCTCTCCTACCTCGTACCAGTCATTGGTGACATTTCCATTAACGTAAAGATATCTTATAACGCGATCTGCTTCAGCTACATAAATATATTCATCCCCGTTTTCGTCTTTGTAATAAACCATGTCGTGGGGTACATGAAGGCCGTTAATGAATTCTAGACATTTTGCTGCTTGACCTGGAGCATTTGGAGGTTGGAGTAGAGTGATGTTTGAAAACATGGGTTGAGAAACCAAGACGTCACCATTCGGTAATGCGAGTAGAAATCGGGCATTTGGAACGAATGCGTAAAGTCTGATTCCGTAACCTTTGGGTACGAAAAGATGTCGAGTTTGTGTGAATGGATAAAGTAATTGAAACTCATCAGGAACTTCTATTTCCACTTTCTCTAGTTCTGGTAAATCAATAGAAGCTTCAGTTTGAATTGAATGTGTGAAAATTAAAGTTGTTATGAAGGTAGTAAGAAAACCCATGTTGATAACTTTTGAATGGGAGGCGTTAACGCACTTATTGATCAAGGTTGATAGGCAGAATTGCGGTATTGCGAACCCCTGGTGCCATCTAATGTTCGTTTTTTCTATTTAATTTGAGTTGCCATTGAGTTGACTAAATTAAGAAATATGTCATTCTACTAAATTATCTGGGGAATAAAAATTTCTAACCCCCAACTAAATTCTCTTCCCAGATAGTAAATTCCAGGGATGACTTTCTCTTCAATTAAAGTAATAGGACTTCTAGTATTTTTTTTAGCTTTATTTATTTGCATTATAAGACTGGACTCTTTAAACATCATTAACATATGAGAAATTTTGCTGGAGGGCTGCATGATAAGATGATGTGCTTAGATAAGATACCTGCTTTACTGGTCCTACACCCTGTAAACCTACCTTTAAGATGCATCATTAAGAGCCCTTGAATTAATTTTTTTTCATTAAAGTCTGCAGGTCATTCATAACATTTCACAACTGTGTGTAGGCTAAAAGGTCAAGATACCAGCATCTACATCTAAAGTACAAGTGATACATTTTTAGTGTTGAAAAGTGCCATCACAAAAATATTAATACTCAATCACTATCACTACTACTGTATTTCACTACCGGTACTTCAGTCATAAATTTATGTATTCACAAGTTGCTAAAACCCTGCTTTTAATGGGATTTTAGATTTTCATTATTTTTTCAGCTCCTGTAACAAGGGATGTTGCTATTTTGGTGAGGCTGCCTGAGGCGCAACAGAATGATCACATTGAGAAAACTTGTGTGAGCCAGGCCTCTGTGGCATCTGGCAATTCGAATTTGTCAATTGAGTGATCACAGCTTTCTTTTTTGAACTTGCCAGTGTGGGCTTTGCGGCCTCCACTCTCTCGGACATTGAAGTTTGTTTTTGTTTATTTTATTTCATTGAGATTTGGTATGTTTTGTGTTGTGTTTGAATTGCACTAATTATGATTGTTGATAGAATTTGCAGCATTTGTTTTGCAGTTTGTGTAACAGATCGCGTATAGTCACAGAAGTTGCTAGCGACCTTAAGCAGTACTTCTTCCTTTCTTCTTTTTTCAGCTTAGTTTGGTTGGCCTTTCTTGGCTTTTTGGGTTTTGTTTTGTTGATCATCTCTGAATCCCATTGGGGAAAGTGACATTTGATTAAAGTAAAGAGATTGAGAACATAATGATAAAAATAGTGGGTTTATATAAATAGTGTGATTATTATAATGTTTGTTCAAGTTAATAATTAGTGTGAATAATATAATGTACCATATCTGTGAAAATTAGTTATATAAAAAAAGTAATTCCACTAGCAGTGATCTATTAGGGCTAGCGATTGCTTTAAATCTAAATGTCTAAAATTGCTGGCTTTAAGTCAGATATGCGGAGCTGTAGCTAGCCTATTTGGCACCTTGGGCAAGTAAAATTTTACACTCTTTGTCACTCATTTTGTGCCGTTGTAGATGTACAATATATACTTTTACAAGTCCAATCAAACATAAAAAATATAAGAACTTCACAAGGCCAAAGTATAGCTGTTGGCAACTTTAAGCACTATCCCTCTCATTTTCATAAAAATCCAATGCCCGTATGTGAGCAGGTCATGTAAAGTAAGCCCAGAGGACTCAGCAAGAGCACATTTTAGCTGATGGGATGGCTCGTGGACCACATCTCTTGCTTCTCCTCTTGTGCTTCACCCCGCAACCCACAACCCTTCTCCCAGTTTCACCAGATGCCCACACAACAACAACAACTAAACCTTTCATCATCCTCTGCAACAATGAACATCTGACAAAACGACAAACTCCTGACAACTTTATCATCCTTAAACCAGGCATAGAAACCAACTCTTCAGATCCATGTTTTGTTACCAGACATCCACCGACCATCCGGTCATCAACTCCCAGAAGTAGCAGCAATGTTGGACAATGGCCATCTATTTTCATTGGAACTAGGGCTCCAACAACAACAACAACAATGAAGGTCACAGAAGAAGTGCCTTTTTCCACACAAACCACCAGTTCTTCATCATCGCTCCTAGATGACCATCTTGTGGTCACTTCTGCTACTGAAACCACATCTTTGGGTAGTAAAAGTACTTTAATGTTATGGTTGCATTTTGTATCTAAAAATGCTTTGATCCTGTTTCTAGGTTTATTATTTTTTGGTTTTATTGGTAAATCTAAGAATTCTAGTAATGCCACACAAAATTACACACAATTCTTTGATTTTGATTATGGAAATGTCATTAATATTTATGATAACGTTTTATATTCTTTAAAGAATAATTTGGTTGATAAAGATGATGATAATTATCCACTTCCAACAAATTTTGCCTTTAGCTTGAATAGTGATGTGTATAAAGAAGTTGAAAGTGGAGAGCAGAAATTACAATTGGATTATATATTGAATGTTTTGAATAGTTTTAAAGGGTTTGTAAGTAGTGGGGTGAATAATGGGTCACTAAGTGGTGGATACGGGTGAAATTATTTTATTTCAGTTTTTTTTTTTTGGGGGGGGGTGGGTTAGAATTTGTATTTATATTTTATTATATATATTTATTATTATAGATTAATGTTATTCTATACAGGAAATAGGTTTTTGTTTTTATGTGGATTTTTTTTTAAATATTAATGGTAATTCCAGTTAGTTTATGTTAATTTCAGAACAACTTCCTTCTATTTGTAACAAGTTCAGGTTTTTTCCTGTTATGATCTTAATTTGTTATCTTTCTGCATCATCTTAGTTGAAAACAAAAACAGGACTTTGTGAACTTGATGTCTATGCTCAGAATACAAAGCATTTTATTTGTGTAATATTTAAAAGGGTTTATGATATGTTAGGGCAAAGGTACACAAAGTGGTGGGTCGCAAAACTTTTTTGCAGTAAAGTATAATTTTTACATGCTGTCTGGGTAAAAAAATATCGAAAAATGTTACCATAGCCTCCAATTTGGAAACAAATTTCAGGCTGTGGTATACGTAAAAAATATGTATTTTTTGGAGGATTCTAGATTCGTGTGGCCAAAGTAGCCGCTGGCGATTTTTAACAATATTTCTCCTCCTGTTTTCCTCTCCTCACTTTTTGATTTTTGCTTTTGTAGGATTTGGGGTTCCTGTTCTTCAACCTTAAGCAGTATTCCTTTCTTCCTTCTTGTTCTTCATTTCATTTTGGTTATCCATTCTTGCATTTTTTTATTTTTTATTTTATTTTATTTTATTTTATTTATTTTGTTGATGATTCCTGAATTCTATTTAGGTCAATTGTGGTCATCAGTTTACATACACTATGCTCAATTGTGTTGCAATTTATGTCTGTTGTATTTTGAAATAATGTCTAGTATTTTGTATTTGTGATAATGTAGCATAATGCATTATCTTTGACTTGTGTGATACTGCAGAATTGTGTAATTTAATAAAATTTGTGAAGTGATTTATAGAACTGAGGTATAAGTTAATAACGTGCAACAGGTGGTGTATGGCCCGAGTAGCCGCTTGCGACCTTAAGCAATATTCATTCATTCATCACAGAGATAAATTAGATGAGTTGGATGGGCACAAAATTCGACTTCTGTGATAAATATTGTTAACATTTGTTGACTTAGGAGAACAGTAAAAATTCACTTTTTAGCGCAAAATAACCACACATTGAAATAACAAGCTTTACAACATGCAGAAATCATGTTTTGTTTTTTTGGAGTAATTTCTTTTTTATTGGAGCTACCAACCTGAGATTCGAGAAACAAAATTTTGAGTTGCGTAATAACTGATTTAAATCCCAATAATATCTAATGAATAAATTTTTTAATACCAATTTTTTTAATGGTGCAATAATTT
Organism: Geophilus truncorum; assembly: GCA_034695745.1. Taxonomy (NCBI): domain Eukaryota; kingdom Metazoa; phylum Arthropoda; class Chilopoda; order Geophilomorpha; family Geophilidae; genus Geophilus; species Geophilus truncorum. The sequence goes on from JAQFZP010000496.1 coordinate 14,505, forward strand.
TGAAACACCCTGTATATCCAGATAAACATCATTATTTACTTTTTCTTATAAAATATAAAATTACATACCATAAGACAAAGTTGAAGAAACAGACATTTTCATAAAAATACATTGAAACCTTAAAAATACAAACACTAAAAGTAAAATTGAAAATGTAGGTATCAAAATTAAGTGCTTTAAAAAATTAAGTGGATGGAGATTCAGCTTAGCAATTTTTTTTATAAAATATTGCTCAATAACGATATGGCGTTCTTTCTGCTACCAAATGATTAGATCGTCTCTTCCGATCATAAGATGCTCTTATTTCCTATAAATAAAATTTAACTCGGTTTATTTTTAAAAAAATATGTATAAATTAATTACTTATTACCTTGTATAGAGGAAATGCTGCAAAACTGCTTAAAAAGAAGGCAAGTACAGCTAAGGCATAAGCCCATGAAGGATGATTGTATAAAGGGTTTAAAAACCAACTTCGGTCTTGGCACCGTGCACCAAAAACAGTAATTGCCAAAAAGGTGAATATTACTAAAATAAAAATGAAATTTTAAATTAATTAGTATTTGTATGAAAGCATTATTCAATTATGTTGCATTCATGTTATAATTATAACTAGAGAAGGGATTTTAATGGCAAAAAAAAGTAGTTTTAAAAAATCTTTAAAAAAATTCAATTAATACAAAAAAAAAAATTAATTGTCTAAAAAATTATTCCAATGGCAAATTAATGCCAATTGCAAGTATTTAAATGCATTTATAATTCGAAAAATATCGCTTTACTTCACAATTTATAATTGGAGGATATTTAAATATAATAATTTCGAACTCGAAAAAACTTCGGTTTATAATGATTCGTGCATCTTATTTTGATGTAGAGCATGTACAATGAATTTTATGGTAAAAACTTCTTCGTTTTTACCGAAAACATCAAAGAGTCTTTTACATATGATTAAAATTAAAATAATATTGACGCTTTATGTTGTAAAAAATGAACTTTTTGACACGTTTAGCAAAATGCATAAATTAACGTATTTATCTACGTATTTATGCTTTTTTTTCCCCAAAAACGTCATACAGTATATATGGTACGTTTAGCTATTTTGGAACAAATAGCTGTATTTATGCCATATAAAATTTTTCTATGCTTTTTATGCCTTTATCCGGTCTCTAATTATAACTAAAAAACTTACTAATTAACACTTGGAGGATGAATGCAGTTGTCATAAACATCCATTCATAATGTAGGAAATATCTCATCAGAACAACAGCCAAAACACACAGACATAGTAAACAGAAAATCAATGCGAGGCACATCATGGCTTGCACAAATGTAAACCAACCTATAAACACAAAGAAATTTTTAAAAACTTTTTATATATTTTGAAATATAATTTAAAAATTACCCGGTTGAAGCCATTCTCTGATCACCAAAACATTTTCGCTAAACACATAGTAACATCCATCGAATTTCCGATCGAATGGATACCGTGGATAACGGAAATTATCGAAACAATATTCCCATAAACCCATTCTCTTGAAAGGCATGAATGTTTCTTCGAATGATTCTAACCAATATGGACTGTAATAAAAATAATAAAATTAATTTATTAATGTTTTGATATAAAATTTTGAATTTGACAGTTACCTTGCAAACGAAATCAAAATAAACAGTGCACTCAAGAAACATAGAACACAAGTGAAGATAAATCGACCTATAAAATAAGCAAAATGTTAAATTTCTGTTTTGTTTTGTTTTGTGTAGTTGAGTTATAAGTGACTTACCTGAGGCAGGTGCGTAACTGCCTGGCTCTTGGTTAGCCATTTTGGATGCCCCGCCTTGAGTTGCAATCAGTGGTTGTGAAGATTTATGGGATGTGTTGTGTGTATAAAGTTACTGAATTTGTGCTAACATTTGAATGGCGGATTAATAGTTTGGTTGATATCCAAGTTTGTTATGTGAAAATGTTGCAAAGTTATTTAAAAGTGCTGTCTGTACGACTGTTAGTCACTAAAGGTGAATTTGGGTGTTGGCCAAAGTAACGCGCAGGTACAGAGGCGAATTTAATGTGATTGGATGGTGGCGCCATCTAGTAGCTGATTGTAAAGTTTTTTAAACTGATTTTTGAGTTTTCAAAGTTTGTAAATCACACTTTTGTTTTTTGAAAAGCATTGAAAATAAACTCAATAATAAAAAATTGAAAAAAAAAATGATTTAATTGCTACTTGATATCTCAGTAAATCAGATCTTTGCTCATAAAATACAATACAGTAAAAATATAAATGATTAAAAAATACATCGACTTGGACGGAATGATAAAATAAAATAAAAATACAAAATTAAACTTTTGAATGCCTCTCTATATAGGGCAACTGCTGTTCTTCCTTCTCCGCATTTCGCATTCTTCTTCCCTCGATGAAAAACAACAACGATGCAACCCATAAACATTTAACTCCAATAACGGCCAGTGCAAATGACCAAGATAAGTAATTATGATCAGGATCGGGCATCCAATCACGTCCATCACCTCGTGCACCGAATATTATCAGAGCCATTGTACCAAAAACAGCTGAAATAAAAAAAAATAGTAATAAAATTATAAATTTATAATTTATAATATAATATCAAAACACTCACCTCCTATTAACAGATCCAAACTTATTCCATACAATAACAAGTAGTTGTCAGGTCTGCAACACATTGCGTACATTATTACAAGTGCACAAGCAACGAAAGAAAAAATGAAGCAAAATGTATACAGCACTTGAACGGCAACAAAAAATGCTAAAATTAAAAAATTAAAATTAATTAAAAAAAAAAAAAAAATTAAATTAAAAATAGTCAACTTACGTTGTAAGATAAAATTATCCCTAAATTTATCATAATCTTTAGTCCAAGGTGAAAATAACCAACGACAACCGACGAAATAAGTTCCATCAAACATTTCACCTGGGTTTGTTATTGACCGGAAACATTGTTCCCAAAGTCCGAGTTTAACGAATCTGTGGCCGTATAAACGGTCATCTGAAGCCAGCCAATTTGGTGTAGCGAAAGATATCAATATAAATACAGCTGCGAGAGCAAAAATCATGTATGCTGAGAACTTGAGAGTTCCGATGCGTTTGATAAAAGCAGGTGCCATCATTACTCAGGTAAGAAGCCAACGCCCTTTTGAAGTTTCTTACTGTTTTTCTAGATGAGTTGTGATTAGTTGAGAGGTTGAAATGTTTGGTGGGTTTGAGTTTTGGGTAACTTTTGGTTAGATGTTGAAATTGGTGGTTTCTATGGTTGGTGGTTTGAAATTAAAGTTTGAAGTTAGAATTTGAGCTTGTAATGGCTGCTTGTTTTGTGGTTACAGCGCCATCTGATGGTGAGTAAGAAAAACATATCTGCCCCTCCCCACCCCCACGATAGCGCTGTATGTCCACTTTTAATTTATGTTTACTTTTTGAAATAAATGATGAAAATGTTGACTTATAGTTTATATAGAACAAATAAATTCCAGAGTCACTTAAGTTTTTATTGGAAATATATTGCATATAACTCCAGTTTTTTTTGCATAAATTTCCGTGTCTTATTCGTTTACTCTGCACACTCCAACTAAATAAAAACACTACATATTAAAATCTCAAAAAAATAAATTAAAGATCAAGTGAAGTTTATTGTTAAAGGTGAATCTATAAATGACAAACAGTAATAATCTTGGCGAAATGATTTTTTGACACGTTAAACTTTGTGATAAAAAAAAAAACAAAGTTGTTATGAAGGTACAGTAGTAAGAAAACCCATGTTGATAACTTTTGAATGGGAGGCGTTAACGCACTTATTGATTAAGGTTGATAGGCGGAATTTCGGTTTTGCGAACCCCTGGTGCCATCTAATGTTCGTTTTTTCTATTTAATTTCACACGAATCAATAATTGCTCTTTCGCAAGAATGATGTTTGACAATCAGTGAGAAATTAATACAAAACATAAATCAGAGTGTTTTGAGGGGAAAACAATTATTTCATTTTATTTCAACATTTACAAAAGAAAATAGAAATTTGTTGTTGTTATTGTCTGGCAGTCACAATGGTAGAGTTAGACTTTATTTAATACAAAAATCGAAATGTATGACAAAATAAATTACACATGGAAAAGTGTTGAACATTTATTTTCACATTTAGAATCTCACTGCAGTCAATGCAGTGTAAACTAATTTTAACTATCAAGTTTATTTTGTACAAGGCACACCACATTTTATCTTCAGGGCTCTGGCGTGAAAACTTAATTACAAATCATGTAACATTGTCCTGGTTATAGGTTAAAATCTTGGTTTTTTCATAAAGGCAAAACCATTTTAAAAAAATGCCTTCTCTAAATAGCATTCTTCTTAAACTTTTCGTTTCACGCCAAGTCCCTATTATCATCATTCATAACACAACTTTCATGATATTAACACCAAATGAAATTCTATTTTTTGAATGATTATGAATAGAGCCCGGATTTTTATGCAAAATAAATTTAGTTTTATGCAAATATACATGGCTGTAAAAATACTTAAATATGCAGCAAAAACATTTTTTTCCTGATTTTTAGTACAAGGTGACAAATTAATATTTTTTTATCATGAAAAATTGAAATTTAAAATTTGAAAATACTTTACACTTGTGTGTAGTTATTTGCATTACTAAAATCAAAATTTTTAATAAATGTAACAAATAAGAGTATGTAGAATAAATAAAACAATATCAAACGCGTTTATCACATGTTTACAAGAATCTTTTTGCGATTTCGTGACAATTTTTTGAAAGTTCAAAACATACGGTATCTTAATTTATGTACCGTATAAGTTTACACGTTTCAGATAAGTTTCATGTAAAGTTTTTACAAATCTATGTTTTTTTTCCGCAAAAATAGCAATTGTCTTTTTATGCCAAAAAATATTTTTTAATGCAAATATGAATTTATCCGGGCTCTAATTATGAATAGAGAATTAACAAGAACACTATCTAAATAAGAAGAATCATCAATAATTCATGATTTTGTACAGTTTATATATAACACCAGCATAGTTATCAGATATCAATAAATGTTCTTCATCCAGCACTGCTGTATCAATCGGTCGTCCCCAAAACGTATATCTCTTTTTAGTCATCACCCAACCAGAAACAAGATCAAATGGAACGACTGATGGTTTATCTCCTTGCCACGGGTAGTAAATAACTTTCTGTCCCCAATAAACATTACCACTCAAAACGACTACAGCTATGACATGTGACTTGAAATCCTTTTTTATCTTGTACCCGCTCCAGAATGTAAGTCCTAGTGGTTTTGAATGAGGTCTAATTGCAGCATCGACCGTTCTTTTTGTCGAACATTGAACTGCGATTTCTTCACGATTAAAATCATAATCAGCTAAATATTTCGGTACCCCATAATTTTTATCCTTAACAACAGGATTGCAATGAGGCCAACCGTAGTTTTCTCCTTCCACCACCTTGACGAACTCATCAACTGGATTTTCAAACGTAAATGCAATGTCGTGTTTACCGTAATATTTACCCTTGTATGGGGAAGTTAAGTTATCACGTTGATTAACAACTGCCCACAAGTCAGAACTGTCAGGAGGAACGGCTAATTTTCCTACAGATCGGAGACCTGCTGATATGAGACGACGGTTTTCTCCCAAGAGTGAATAGCCATAGACGGCTCCTCTTTTGAACTCCGATTGCAAATCTGTTGGATTTGCATCAAGGCTGCTGCCGACGGCTACGTAAAGTGTGTCGTTTACTATTGCAATGCTTTTATACGGATGCAAGTCACGATTTAAGTATGGCAGACCATCGACAATAACCTGTAAAAAAATTAATGATGGAGTTAATCATTCAAAGAGACGAAACTAGTTTATATGTTGAACCCGAGGTTATAAAAATGTTGCATTTGCTATGTTTCTCAATAGGTTTGATAGTATTTCTGGGTCATAAACTGGTCAAATTGAGTTCTCGTTTCTTTATTGCTATTTACTTTCCTTGTAATAATTTTTCAATAATGAACATCCTTCTTGAAGGTCAAATAAGACAGCAAACCACAATACATTTTTTTTTACCCTTAAAGCATTTAGCTGTAAATATTAATTTTAGTTACAAAAGTGAAAAACTCTTAATTTTCATTGCAAATTTTAAGAAGGGAAGCAGAAAAAAAACTCACGAAACCCAAATGCAATAACTTGCAAAATTTCATAATTTTGCACAATATTTGACCTCGTTAGGGATACGGGTTCACAATTTACAAGTGAAATTTGCAACTTTTACTGATTCGTAACGGTTACAAACTTCAACGTGCAAACAATCATTTAATAAATTACACGTGGCGGCCTCATCCGATGGTCGCCTCTCATGTACAGAGACCTGCTGACACGAGTGGCTTCAGTAAAGTAGAGATATTGATCACTTCTATCATCAGTGTACAGCACCATATCATTCGGCAAATGGAGTCCACTAGCAAATTCGATAACCGGAGCAGCAAGAAGATGAAACCTTGGGTTCCGCAGAAGACTAATCTTCCCTTCTTCTGGCTGCGACACAAGAACATCACCGCCGGGCAGAGTGAGAAGGAATCTGGCTTTCGGCACGTGTGCATAAGCACTGATCTTATATCCTGGAGGAACTTTGAGTTGGCGCGTTTGATTGAAGGGAAAAGTGCCATTTAATTCGGGCGGCACCTCAACATCCTCCCACCGCGTGTTGAGCTGATCGCTGCGCCCAGGAGAAGCACCCGAGGGCGAGAATAAGACGACACATACAATAATCAAAATCAGTAATAAAATTGCAACCACAATGAGACCGCACAGTAAACGAAGAACAATGTTTTTACGCTTGTACACTGGCCTTGGACGCTCACTGGCTGGTATGTCGTCCTCTTCGCCATCAGATGCCATTACAAATGTTTGATCCCTGCAGTACGCAGCACGGTATGAACCGATGTGAATGTAAGCATAGAATTCTGCACTTAGACCGTCTGAATGACCCCACCCAACAACAACAACCAGTGTTTATATTTGTGCGAACTGACTAAAAGGAGAGCTGCACTTGCACCAATCGATTACGCATGCGTGAGGACTGAGTCAGAGTCAACCTTGTGCGAAAGCTCATGAATTATTAAACGGTAAAATAGATTGGGGTTTATTTGAAAGAATAAAAAGTACATTATTTTCGATTGTAACGTTTGCAATATACGGTACACGAAACACGCAATTATTTAATTAACATGGAAGTGAATGTTTGACACATCACAAAAATAAATATTGAATAAATATTGGCGAATTGGTATAAAAATTATGAATGTTTGTTCAAAAGGTAAAAAAAAAAAAAAAAAATAATAATAATAATAATAATAAAAAAATATTGAAGCAAATAAATTGAGATTATTTGGTCTAGCTCGGAATGTAAAAATAGGGTTAAAGTAGGTTTCACAAAATGAGAACACGTATAAATTATCACTTGAAACTGAATGATGGAATAATTCACTACTGTAAACTTAAAAATTTATGCATTGAGTGCGCTCTTAACATAAGAAAAAAAGCTTTTCTTTGAAGCATTTTGTAATATTGCTACTGATTTATGCATTAATCATGTAATTACTTCATTTAATAAGAAATAGGCACAATGAATGTATATATTTAACTGTAAAAAAAAAAAAAAAAAAAAAAAAAAGGAAAAAAAAAATATGGTGTTGACTTATCGTATGGGCCTTAATAAGTACGTAATCTCAAATCCATAATGGCGAAGATTAAGAACAAATTTGAGATTTATTATTTACATTTCAGTTGACTAAACTTAATAAGATTCTACGGTTCATCTACTTAAATTGTATTAGTAAGTTTTCTTATACAATCTATAAATGGCTCCGTACTTGTCTTCAGAGATCAAAAGACTTCCATCTTGCAACGCAGCTGCATCAACCGGTTTACCCCAAGGATTTCTCTCAGATTCCGAAGCCCAACCAACAATCAAGTCTTTGTAAAATCCCGGTCTCGTGGACCGTCTCCACGGCACGTGAACTACCCTAAGTCCATCCTTGACGTTTTCGTGCAGAGCAATCACTGCAATTCCAGAATAATGAGTCGGAGCATTAACTCCGGTCCAGAACGTGAGTCCGAGTGGTTCGGAGTGAGGCGGCAGAGCTAAATCGACTCTCCTAAAACTAGAACAGTTATACACCAATTCGTTCGGATTCACATCGTAATCTTCCACATACGGTACAGGTAACATAAAAGAAGGCATAGGATTGCAATAAGGCCATCCGTAGTGTTCGTCTTCAACAATTTGAGTGAACCCTTCGACCGGGTGTGTTTGTGCAAAGTCTTCCACGTAAGTGCCGTATTTACCGCTTTTGTCTTTATACGCGTATTTGATGCCCTTCGAATGAGTGAAAACAGCCCACAAAATATTGTTCTCGGGTTGAAATGCCAGTCCCTCGGCACGACGAATTCCCTGTGACACCAGACGTCGTTTACCGTTCGTGAGATTATACGCGTAAATTGCACCTCGTCTCGGTTCGGCCGACAAGTCTTCGGGATTCATATTAGACGAACTGCCTATCGAAACGTACAAACTTCCATTGCCAATTGCGATGCCTTTGTACGGGTGTAAATAACCGGAGAAATAGGGTAAATCGTCGGCAACAACCTGAAATAATATTTAAAAAAATTAAAATTAAAAATTAAAAAAATATTATTACGTTATTACACCATTATACCTCTGCAAAGCCAATCCTCTTCTGCCCTTTTTTGTACAAATATCGAGCAATTCTAGTGTCCTCTGCAATGTAGATATAATTATCGCCGTTTTCATCGGTGTGATAAAGCATGTCTTGAGGCAGTTGAAGATCAGAGGCGAAAACACTCGCTTCTGCAGCTGTGTCGAAGGACCTGGAAGGCCGCAAAAGGGTAACGCGTCCCAATTGGGGCTGAGACACGAGGACGTTGTTGTCTGGAAGTGGAAGGAGATACCGCGCCAAAGGCACCTGTGCATAGACTTCGATTCCAAAACCTTTAGGAATTTTCAACTTTCTGGGTATTTTGAATGGATCGCTTGAACTGAGATCATTCGGTACCTCCAGAGTGTACCATTCCAAGTTGGGATTGAAGGGTGCTTCGGTTGTGAGCGGTGAGTAGACGACGACTATTGTGCCGATGATTGCCAGTAAAATGACTAAGAAGAAACTGAACACGCACCGACACATTAGATTCTTTTTAGTTATTGGTTTCTCGTCCTCCTCCGGCGGAGGAGGAAGAGGGATCAAGTCGGGAAAGAGAATCATGGTGCAGTCGGTGGTTCTTCTACCTGATGTTTACGATCGATCCGAATCGCACCGTAACTTCGTTAAGTGACTGCAATGCCGAAGAGTTTTAGCAACATGGGTATTCGTCTTGATGTGTACGTGACCTTCTTGGTAATGAATAACTTTGGTGTTGTGCGGACATATTTCTTAACATCGCAGCCCCACCCTAGGTTGCGTGCTTTCCTGCACGACGCATCGACGTCGTGCCATCTCATGGTGAATTTTCGTATTATACAAGTGCAGGGGTTTGTTTCGATCTGTTCCGTGTTTAATAAAAGCAGTTTTAAAAGAGAAATCGAATAAATTATATGGATTTTTATACTAAAATGTATTCTAAAAAATTGTAATGGAGGTTGTGGGATTCAGTTTAATTAAGAAGAAATATTTTAAGAATATTTTTATATCCTATGCGACGGGAGAATTTTATAACGAGCATATTTTATTTAGTATTTGCAAGGTCACCAATTTCCAGCAGAATTCAATTAAGGTTATAAGAAATTTTATATATAATTTGTTTGAGGAAGTTGTATTCTAAAAATAATGGAGGTGGTGGGATTCAATTTAATTAAGAGAAAATATTTTAATGAATATTTTCATATCCCATGCGACGAGAGAATTTTATAACGATCATATTTTATTCAGTATTTGCAAGGACAGCAGTTGTCAACTCGATTCAATAAAGGTTAAAAATATCTTGATATCAAGATTTTGTTATTAGGATTTTATTTTAAATTTTAAATTTATGTTTGCCTTATTAAATTTATATTTCGATCTTTACTGCAGGGTTAGTGAAGTGTAAGTTACATTTTAAAATATCGATCAAGCCTCATTAAGTCATATCATTTTTTATTGAAATGAAAAATAGAGCTACACTCTACTGTACATAAAGCATTCTGTTTTGAAAAATATAAACGTGTTAATTTTTTCAGATGTGGTTTTATAAAATATATAAAATTAAATATATTATTTTTTAAAACTTTGGGCAGTGTCGAGATGATGAACTTATCAAGTTAATATAATATATTAGCTTTTTCGATTCGTAAATACAAGCAATATACAAGTAGATACAAATTTTAAAATCCGTATGAGATTCGTATGAGGACTTCTATAACATGCGAAATGCGACAATTACAGCTAAGTAAAATACAGGTACAATCTCATAGTCACTGCACAATAACAAGAGGATAGCAAAACAACAAACGTAGCATAGTAAAACAGTAACACACATGATTATTACACAGTATAAATAGATGTTAATGCAGAAATAGCAAAGCAGTGTACAGTTTAAATGCAAGTATTAGGATATAGATATATGAATATTTACATCCAAGCAGCACATTACTGGTTGAATAGATATTTTTTCAAGTTGAATAGAAGCTTTCATATAATATGTGCTGTTTTAACATTTCAAACCCATGCCAGGTCTTTGGAAAAAAAATTTTATTTTATTACTTTTTAATTTTTTTCAACTAGAGATTCATAATTGAGCAGTGGCAAACTGAAATTAAATATCACTTTTTTTTTTTAGTTACCACATCCGGTTGGCATTTATGATAAAACTCAAAAATTGGATAAATTTTTGAAAAATTATTTCATTTCTGATATTAAAATAAAAGAGAAATTCATGCCTTTCGAATTCCAAAATATCTGAATAATTGCTGGCTTATATAAAAAAACAAAATAAATAAATGAATAAATAAATAAATAAAAAAACAACAACAACGAATTTACGTCTTTCTCATGAAATCTCCTAACATTTCGTTTCGTATCCTTGTCTCAATCCCTAATCATAGACCCAGCCTGGGTATATCAAAGCATTAAACTCATTTTTTAACTTTCATCTTCACTCTTCCGCGGCTCGTAAAGACGATAAATAGCTCCATGCATTTCGTCACTAATCAAAATACTCCCATCTTCCATAACCGCTACATCAACAGGCCGACCCCATCTATTTTCCGTTTCCAAATTCAGAACCCATCCCCTGATCAGAGTAAAATGATAAACCGGTTTCCCAGACCCCCACGGCATAAAAACAACGGAATTCCCTTCCGCAATTCTCGGATTAATCTCGTTCAAAACCACAACAGCCCCGTCCCTGTACTCCCTAGGTGCATTTTCCCCGGTCCAAAACTCAAGTGCGACAGGAACAGTGTGGGCCGGCAAGGGGTAATCAATCTTCCTGAACTTGGAGCATTCCACCATCTTTTCGTCAGGGTTGGTAAACATATCCGGAACGTAAAGAATATTCGACTTTCTGGATATCTGAGCATTCGGATTGCAATACGGCCATCCGAAATGCTCTCCTTCAACGATACGATTAAGTTCTTCCGGTGGATTGTAATCAATAAATTTCGGATCGAGCATTCCGTACTTGTTACCTTTAAACGGGTACTTGACATTCTTTCTGTTTTTTACCACTGCCCATAAATTATTTGTACCGGGGTAAAAAGCCATACCCTCTGCAGATCGAATTCCTTCGGAAATAAGTCGTCGTTCTCCATTTCTGACAGGTGCGTAACCGTAGATGGCGCCTCTTTTGGGATCTTGTCGCAAATCGGAGGGTTGTGAATCAGTTGCACTCCCAATCGATACGTACAATGTCCCGTTTCCAACCGCTATTCCTTTGTATTTGTTTTCATCGTCTTCTCTGTAAGGAAGATTGCTGGCTACAATAATCGTCTAAAAAAAAAAAGTAAATATTAAAAAATAATTTTTAAAGTAATTAATAAAAAATAAAGTTATAGTCACATCATCTGTTCGCAGCTTTATATCTCCCGTCACGTATCGATATTTGGTCACTCTCTTTGCCTCGGCAATGAAAATATATAGATCTCCTCTCCTGTCTCTGTGAAGAGCCATACTATGGGGCAGAGTGAGTCCACTAGCGAATTCCCTTTTTCGTGGAGTGAATCCTCCTTCGGGACGTACAAGAAGGCTAATTGTACCTTCATTCGGCTGGGACACCAAGACGTCTCCGTTCGGAAGCGCCAAGATGTTTCTCGCACCGGGCACGACCGCGTACGCTTCGATTTCAAAGCCTTTTGGGATGGTCAGGTTTCGTGGTTGTTTGAACGGCGCGTCAAAGAGGCCGGCACCCACCTTGACTACTGCTTCGTACATCGGAGGTGTGTAAAACGATGTCAACGCAGGTATAACGAGGATTATGATGAGCGCGACGATGACCAGGACGATGAAAATGATCAGAAGTGCAATGAGGCAGCGCAGTAAGAAGGGACTGCGGGTAAACAGAGGTTGGTAGCCGTCTTTAGTCGTTTCTACCTCTACAACTTCAGCTCCGTTCGCAGTGACGACCACAGCTGTGTCTTCAGTCGTGTGTTCGTTCTCATTATCAGCTTGTGTTTGCGGATCCTCCTCCTCCTCCTCGTCGGGCTTCTCCGCATTACTCGTGTTGATCTTCTCAGGAGTATCTTCGCTCAAGACTGGCTTTTTCTCTTCGTCGTCTTTGTTGGTGTCGATACCCATTTTCGTTCGGAGTAATTAGCGGGATTAATCGGATCAACAAGTCTAAACAACAAAGAACGTTGCTCAGTAGCCACACCCAAAACACTGGGTCAGCTTGACTGCATTGTACGTAAGCGCACGGCGCCCTCGAGTGGTAAATTGAGTAAATGAGGAGTCTGTAAAAGTCGATCGCGCATGCTCCATTCGTGCTCCTTGAAAAGAGAAAAACACCAAAGCCAGTTCGGAGGGATGCTTAGTAAATAACGGTCTGTGAATTTGTGTTTTCCACTTTTCATTCTCAATTATGGACACGTTTAGGAGATGGACTTTAATTGCCTTGTTGTTGCATTGTGGATTTACACATGGTAAGAAATTTACAATTTTTAAGGAAAGATGGTATATTTTAAATTGTACTTTTAATAATCTAGTAAGTAAGTGTGATAAGAAAGACGGTGCGAAGTCTGGTTATTAGTCACTAATGGATCTCAAAGACTGATGGGATGGGAGGAAGTGAATTTATGAAAGGCATTACCGAGACCCCCTAATGAGTTAGTGCGAGTAAAAGCCAATTTCGAGGCATTGATAACTGCTAATTTTAGTTGAATCCTGATAAGTGATCAGTGTTATATGATATGTAAAAGCTTTTATAAAATTAACTCTGTATTTAAACTTTACGTTGAACATTTATTTGACATTTACGAGTGAAGTAATGTAATTACATTTAGGGTAATTCCTTGTAAATGTCTTATTTGTAAGTTGTTTATTTAACTGTTGGTGGCATTCAGTGGAAACTGAAGGTCATGAAGATCACATATATTAAACGAGGGGATATAAAAGGAAAAATGAAAGCATGGCGAAATGTTATTGTGTTACCGTACTGTAACGTTATTAAAATGTAAAAGAAAAAAAACATTCTGCGCAAGAAGGAGATGTAAACTGCATTTTATGAATATTTTATGAGAAACTTTTAAGGGAATTTTCCTAGGAATTTTGCTACAGCTATCGAACATAAAAAGAATTAGGGCCGCTTTCAGAGTGTGCTTCACTGCACTACAGGATATTGGAGACAACGAGGAAAAAAATACGAGATTTTATTCTATTGAATTTATGTTAAAGAAATATTATTGTATTTTAATTAATGATAAATATTTTGTTTAGCATTAAATACGAATTTTCCTGAATTTTTTTTCCCTCTGACAGTTGGAAAATAGAGAAATGTTGTTGAACCGACAAAATTGGTTAATGAAAGTTATAAAAGTGGTTAAAATGTATCGATTTTTAATTCAATTTCGATTTTCCGCTAATTTAATGAGCATTTAGCAAAGTAGTTTTAAGACTGTTGCCGTCGTCAACTCTGGCAATCTGCCATCCCCGCATTGCTGGATTTGACCATTTTATCAAGGACACGTTCAAACTCTTGAGAATTCTTAAGACTATAAAACATCTTATCCTAGTAATAATAATAAAAAAAAATATTTAAAAAACTCAAAAAAAAAAAATCATTTACAGCCAACGCTTTAAGACACTCGAGTTCGAATATGTCGCTGATTTACAAAACGGTACGCAATCACATTTTGTATATCCCATCGCCCATTGCACTGATTGCTGAATAAGCCATGCCACATGGCTCCCTGCTAAAGAGGGTTGTTGACTGGGAGCTATTACATCCCCATTTTGTCTGCACCTAATTTTATATTTACAAAAGAAAAAAAATTCGGCGTTGATCGATAAAATGCAAAGAGACACGTTCCACTTTTTTGAGATTCATATCATGAGCCCCCATTTCTTACATTACACGGGTAATTTATTGCAATACCAGGAAAAAACAAAGCAATTTATTTATTCTGGAAAGTGCGTTTGTCTCGGCAACAGGCCATTTTGCAATTTTTATTCAAAAATTTACCCCATTACAAAGATAAACACAGTTTACAGTAAGTGCTGGTGAATTGTTTATACAAGTTGATATTTTGTTTATTTACAGTGAGTAACCATGTAATTGATGCGACCGAAATACCATCTAATCAGTGGTCAACTCAAAGTGTTGCAACCTTTAAAAATAGTAACTCTGAAGTCAGTTTCTAATGGTTTTATAATGGGTTCATTGACTTATTAAATTACAACTTTTTCCCTCTCTCAGTCTCTCGAAGTTGAACTCCAGTCTCTAAACCTAACAAATCCACACCCGCAAACTGAAACTCGAGGTTCTTTTTATTCCGCAGAGGAAAGAGATGATGATGATGATGATGATACAGTTGAATCCTTCGATGATGAATTAGATGACATTGGTCAACAAAGGGAACGACCGTCAGAGGAGTCTGAGGAGGAAGATGGATCGAACGACATTATAGTCACCACGCTTGTGCCCATGGTACTGACTGAGGAAGAAACACGAGTTGATGAACCGACTGAGAAAGGCCCCGCTGAACCTACAAAAGAGAATCCTGCGTCTGGAAGTGGGGTAATGAGTGATGGCGATACTCACTTCACCACAAGGCCAACTGTCAATGAGGGAAAATTATCGGATGAAGAAGATAAATTGAAGGAATGGAAGGAGAAGTCTCAAGTACTAGATGTTAAAGAGTTCAAACACGATGATTACATAGATGATGAACCGTCGGATGAGGATGAGGAAGATGACGATGATGATGATTTTTTTGTTGAGCGTGAGGATGATGATGATGATGATGATGCTGATGTTGATGTAGTGAAACAGCAAAATTCGAGTGAAAAAATTATTAGTCGCACTAAAAAAGAATTGAAAGCGGCTTTGTATGAGAGTGGGGTTTTCAGTCGCACTACTCGCAATGTGGGATTGTATATTAATTCACCGCACGAAGAAGAAATGTTGAATTTTCTTATCAAATTGTCGAGGAAACCGAAAGGATGGGCTCGTGTTTCAGAAATACTTGGTAACGCATGAGTTAGAATAAGTAATGCAAAGAATATTACGTTACATCTATCAGATAGCACAATCTAGTGCTTAAATTTTTGAATTTTCAGCTAATAGAAAATTAAAATAATTAAAAAAAAAATTGGGATAGGGCTATAATGAGGTTATAATGTGTAATTTCTCTGCATTACTTACAGTTAATTTCAGCAACTAACTTAAAAAAATGTATCTTATTTTTTTAAGGAAAAATGGATTATGACAAGTCAACGCGATTAAAAACTGCATTGCAATTGGAGGCATTGAATTCACAAAGATCTCAGAAGGTTTTAAATTTTTCTTTATTTTTTTAACCAAATAAATTCAACATTTAAATAATTTTATTTTTTTTTTAATATCTAGCATTTAAATTTGCTTCCCACTCGTACACATGCATCACAGGGTAAAGAAAACAACGTTTTGAAGTCACATTCCTACAGAGCAACAGACAACGTTAAAAGTAGTGGTCCCGGTCCTCATAATAGAAACAGAGAGCACGAAAATTTAAGAAATACCGAAAATAGAGATAGAGCAAAATGGCACACAACTAATTCCAAGGTTTACAATAAAGCTGGGAAGTCCTCATCTTATTCTTTTGATAAACCACAGCAAGAGAATGATTTACAGCACTTTGATCAACAACAACACCATGGACCGATTGACACAATCGCAGTCGATGTTCCTGGAAGTAGCTACTACTCGAAACAAAACCCAAAGGAAAATAACAAACAAGCGTATATAGCTGTTTCAATTTACAAACCGAATAAACCAAATCATCGTAAAATTGATATTACTTCTAATACAAACAACAACAATTTACCTTTAAAGTAAGTTTTTTAAATTATTTTACTAATGTATGTTTATTTGTAATTTTTAAATTTATTCCTGTAGTGTGCCATCAACTACATCACCTCGTGTTTCGCCGAATAAAATCCGATTAGAAGACGCTCTTCCGGCAATTGAAAATCCACCATCTAATTCACCTCTCGTATCATTCAACAAGAACTTTGGTGATGACGACATAATTCCATTTTACCCAAAACAAAATCTCAAAGAGTTTAATCCGGCTAAAAATTCAAAATACGGAAACAACAAAAACAACAAAAATCCCAAGAAACTGAAGAGTGGTGAGAAAAATTTCCGAAAGAAGCAGAAACAGTCGCAGAAAAAAGAAAAGATGAAACAGAAGCAAAAGCAGAAACAGAAACAAAAATCACAGCAAAAACCATCAGACGACGTTGAAGTGAGACTATAATTTCATTTTATATTTTTGCACATCGTTTACTAAACCGACAACTTTCGTTTTCAGGCTCAATTAGTGGCGTTATCCAACATGGAAAAGAAATTAAAGCAACAAATGGCCGAAAAAGAGAAACTGCGTCAAAGTCTGCGCACAAGACACCGCCCTACAAGAGCAACTTCGATGTGAAAGTTTGATAATTGATCGTGGTCAAAAGTATACTGGGGTTTATGATTTTTTTTTAACCCAAGCGATTCATAAATTCTACTCCAATAGATAAATCTGTCTGTAAGAGTCAGTCAGCATGTTGTAGTTCAGACGCATTTTTATGTGAAAAATTTGCTCTGATATTATTGATTTTAACTTTTACATACCATATTATAAACACTGCCGGAACTCGAAATGCCGCTCGGTTGTAGATTTTAATACATTACCAACGTATATTTAGTGAGAATTTTAATTACGATAACTTTTAAGTGTATGCTTTTAGTAATTTCGTTTCCATTACCGCAAAAAGAAATCAAATCTCGATGTTAAAAAAAATAAAAGCGACATTTAACTATTTAGTACAGCTTGTAGCTGTCAAGTAATGAAATAAAATGACAAAAAATAAATGCTTCAAGTATTTATTGAGATTCAAACATTAGTATCGCAAAAATAGGTAAACCCGCACCTTTATAACAAAAATTTAAAAGCAAAAAACTAGATATTTTTTCGTATACAAAATCAGATCATACGTATACAGAAGGAAGACTTCAATTAAGCATAGTTCTGTAGTTAGTCACACATCGTAACCGAGTCCAATTTTCTTGTTCACGTAATCGTTCGTTTCGATGCATTTCAACAACAACTCGGCTAAATCGAACTTGGAAATCTGGCGTCCGGGACTGCTGTCGACGCAGACGGTGTAAACACCTTTGCCAGCATCATCTAATTTAAATAATTTTAAAATTTTAAAAACGTAAAAATATTATATATTTCTTGTAAAATTATACTGAGAATGTGAGGTGGACACACAGCAGTCCATTCGAGATTGCAGTTCTCGAGCACTTCAGCTTGGCGTTTATGATCGGCAGTAACTTCGTGGTATACTTGAGGAATTTTGCTCTCCTCGTAAAACAGGAATGCTGAATGTAAAAGAAGTGAAGTGTAAATGTGAGTTAAAGTTTGAATTTTATTTTTAATACCTGAAATACAAGCTGAAATTTTTTTTATTCCGCATTCTTGCATAGCTACGACTATATTGCGTGTTCCGGTGGACATTACGGTGGTTGGACCTTAATTTAAAACAAAATTATTTAAATGCATTGAATATTAATTATCAACATTAAATTACCTAAGTCAGTTCTCGTGCCCAAAGTCACGACGACACCATCTTGACCTATCACAGCTCGCTTTACGTCGTCTGCATTGACAACATCGCCTAAAATTACAGTCACTTTGCCCACAAACTCACTCGGGAGCTTCGATTCGTCCCTTACAAACACAGTAACTTGATAACCTTTAACAAAAAAATTAGAAACAAAAGAATCAACTAATAGGATCGAGCTTAACCGAAAATATTTCATTTATTATCACTTAAATGTACCAGAAATTTTATACATGTAAAAAAAAAAAAAAAATTGGAGTTTTTAGACCTAAAGTCAATCATTCCCCGCGATAATTAGGCGTCCTCTTCTCCTTAAACGCCTGCAACCCTTCTATTCGATCTTTAGTAGGCAACACTTGAGCATAACATAAATTCTCAATCACTTTCCCAGTCGTAATGTCAACATCAACACCCCTATTTATCGCCAGTTTTGCTACTTTCAGGGCAACTGGTCCGTTATTGACGATTTCCTCCGCTATTGCCAGTGATTTCTTAAACGCAGCATCACCGTCCGAGTTCTGATTGACCACATGATTCACGAGTCCGATTTTATGAGCCTCGTCTCCGTCGATGGTTCGACCAGTAAAGATCAGTTCCTTTGCAAGGGGTGGACTAATGATCCTGGGCAAGTGCTGGGTGCCACCAGCACCAGGGATGATGGCCAATTTCGTCTCGACGAGTCCCATTTTGATGGTTTTAGCCGCAATTCGCATGTCACACGCCAGGGCCATCTCGAGTCCACCACCGAGCGCGTAGCCATCGAGTGCCGCAATCGTGGGGAAAGGAAGATTATATATTTCGTTCATCATCTGCTGCAACTGTGACACGAAATAGACGACTTCGTCTTGGCTCATTTGCGCCCTTTCTTTCAAATCGGCGCCGGCGCAGAACATGGCCGAAGTCAGACTCCTGATTAGACAGACTCTCACGTTTTTCTCGAACTGGAGTGTGTCCAGATGCTCGCGAAAGGTCTTTACAAAGGTTTTTCCAAGGGAATTCTTCGCCGCTGGTCGGTTCATGCCGATAACAGCGATACCGCTGTGTTTTTCTTCAAGATATTGTAATTTGACTTCGTCTTGGCGCGCACTCGATGATAGGCATCGCGATGGATTCGAGCATTGTTTCAACAAGTTTAAGTTCGAAAATGCACGACATCGAACCCGGGTTATTGAAAACATGATGTTAGAACAGGTATACAGCAGTAATAACCCTTTAAGTTGAATGACACGGCGAAGTACCCT
>JAQFZP010000497.1:0-33981 GCA_034695745.1 Geophilus truncorum
AAGTTGCAAATACAGTCATGCAAAACATTTCTGTTTTATAATTCAGTTTAATTACACTCAAAAACAGCTCATAAAACAAAGGAAAAATGAAACAAAAAAATTTCGTTTTATAAAACAGTTTTAGTTTTTGAATGCACCTAATGAAACTTTAAAACATGCTTTGAATAGGGCGACCAACAAAAAAAATTTTTAGTTCGTAATATCAGGCAATTCGTTTTATCGCATTCGACCTGTATCATTTTTAATGCAGTTTTAGCGTCCGTGGGAACTTAATGCACAGGTTTGTTTATCAGTGCGGGCGTGTTATTGACTGAGGACGGCAAAGTGGGGTGGAGAATGGGTGCAGAGCGAGGCCTCGACCGCACGCATAGACCAACGGGCTTTATCGTTTTTCCCATTAAGGAGGCAGGGATAGTTCATTAGAATGTTGCGTTGTGTGCTCTAACTAATTTATGACTCGGCGTTCGGTGGAGGGACAAATCAATGCGCCCTATCCACCTGCCTCTGATTGCATCCAATTTCGTTATATCTACTATACCCTTGCACTCCCAAAGTTAAAAAAAAATAAAAACAAAAAATAAAATTCATCAAGTTTTAACATAAATTAAGACATCAAACATTTTTTTGAAGGAGAGAATGTAGGGGAGGATAAATTGAATTATTTGTCAAATTCGATTAAGAGCGAAATGAAATAATACGATCATAAGAAAAAAGAGCAATTCTTTTACTTACTTCCGTTTCGACAACTTCCATCATTCACTGACGGACGAATGCAATGAAATCATCATCCAAAACCAGACGCGTGGAAAATCGGCAAACGAACATCGGATGATTCCAAATTAATTTCACGTATGGCAAAGTCCCGTGACACCAAACCATCGTTGTTGTTTTGTACATTTTTTTCTTTTAAAATAAAATAAAAAAATAAAATAAAAAAATTGACAAATGGGATTTTCTCATCCAACATAATCCCAACCAGTCCAAAGAGAAATTTTTATTACCACATTTGGTGCTGCCAATTAAGCTAATTTCATCTGATTGATAAAACACTTGGCGAAGGTGAGTTATACCATTCCGTGCCGAATATCAGACGTGAGGCTCCCATTGCACACGTCATGACGTGACTGAATGGCCGATTCATTAAGGCCCATTTGATGAAGTCTTATTAAACTCGCTCCCTATCTGCATTTCAACGCACTTCATAAATGCAAAACGAACAAAACACGCAAACTTTCTTTTTAAAGCCTTTGCGCCAACCAACATTGATTTTCTTTATCCCCAAAATCGTACTTCAGTAAGTCCAGAAATCGAAGTAAAAATTTACTTCAAAAACTAATCTAATTTGTCACTCTGTAATCATCAGTAATAAAACATGGAGTTGTAATCCAAGGTGATAAACAGAAATCTCACTATTTTTTCTTCTTGGTTATGATGCTTCTTTGATGCCCTCATGAAGAACTGTTATTACGAGCTATACAACTAATCGACGAGACAAGTGATTTTTCTGCTCGGTCGAACCGTTTCTCGTTCGCCTGTAAATAAAAGGAAAAAATAGTAAAATAAATAAATCATTGTTGTTGCCAGCAAAAAAAAATAAAAATGGTAGAATTAGATACTTGCAATTTGTATTGGGAAATAGAAATATTTTTATTAAAAATTACGTGCCATTGCACCCATTTTATGATTTATGGGCGTCGTCAGCTACAGAAATTACTCGCCCGTGCCAAATTGACACAATTAATAAATAGAAAGCCATCGAGAAATAAAAAGAAGACAACACCCCATAAATAAAAGCATTAAATACCTTCATAAATATAAAAAGCAACATCTTCTATCCAGATTAAAAAATTAATTAGCAAATTGAAAACAAAAAGCAGTACGGTAGTCATCTGTTGCATAACCCTAATTGAAAAAACTTCTTATTTCACTTCTACCTCAAGTTGACCAATAAAAATAAAAAGTTGTAACGGAAGGAACGAGAAAAAAAATGGAGACAGGGAAATTGGAATTGGATTTGAGAAAAAACTGACCGGAAGAGGAAATGACGTATGGGACTTATCTCTTTCTCGGAGTTGGCAGCCACTTAAACAGCGATGTTTTCAAGTGGGTAGACCACCGAAATGGAGTTGCCGTGATTGATTGGGCTCGGGCGTTCGCAACCGACACCTGCCGCCATCAAGGGCATGGTGGAAGGCAAGCAGGCACTAATTGGAACGTGGGACCAGTTGCAATTTATTAGCGCCGTCTTTCTCTGCCGTTGATTGATAGCTCAACTACATCCTCACTTTATTTTACTTCATTTTATTTTCGAGGCTAAAAATCGATTATTTCGCAAGCAAATCCCCGATTTATGGAATATCAAGTGCAAATATCGATTAACCTTCGCAACTCGAGGATAAACATCATTTTCGTCATTGGGGATTTGTGATTTGGAAATATTTTAATTTTTTATATTTTTTTTTTTATATTAAAAAAATATACAATTTTAAAAAGCGTTTCATGCTGTGGCTTTTATCTGGTGTCACCTTCAATTAAAACGAGTCGAGATTTAGTCCCGTCTCATCCACTTTACTGCGAGTGCCACCCGCTTTACAGTTTTAATGAACTTCATCACCCAAATGGAGCCGCAAATAAGTCAAAGTTTGCACTCGCAAGTTGAAACTTGCAAGTTTTAATTGCGCGCGCTTCTCTCTCTATACTGCAGCGTTCAACTCTTTCAATTATTCACCCGTCCAATTGTCGGCGCTAACCCCCTGCAGCTCGCAAAGCCGTGTCCAGCATGCGCAATGACGTCATCACTGGCAGGGGAACTCTCCATTATTCATGGAGGAAATGAGCGAGCGTGGTTCCACCCTATTAAATAATTACGCCCACGCCTCCTACCCTGAATTATTGAATTGCGCCAATTTCAGTTAACAGATACATAACATGCGAACGCCGAGAGGAGAAGAGTGCAGAGGGGAACGCCAAATGGAAGGACGATCGGATTTCAATTAGAGCAAAACTAACACTGATTTTCCCCACCCATTTCAAAACCCCTTACTTTTATTTTTTTTTATATACACATAAACCAGGTCAAACTTTTCAGCTAATAACAAACCCAGCCAATTTCCGTTATACGATCAACTAGTTATACCAATAAACGCCCTGTCAACAAATTTTATGTCCCAATTTCTCCCCGTCCTCGTAAACCCGCTTTTAACCACTGTTTTTCACAATTTCCCATTTTACGGCATTTTTTTCCGGAGAAAAGAAACAGCTAAAAACACCAATAATTTCTTTAATACGAAAGTGGAAGACGATTTTCAAGCAAAATTATTACTTTTCGACATACAGGTATCGAAAAAACCCATTAATTATTCCTAGCCTCACCATTTCAATTGTCAGCATATCGCCTGCCACTGACCAGAACGCATGCGTCAATACGAAAGCGAGGCGATGTATTTGACACATCCAGAGCCACTATCTCTCCCCCGAGAGCCCTGCTTCTGATTTATGCTGTTTACATTTCAAATCCGACTTTATTAAACATTCAAATAAACTCACTTACCGTGCATCAAAGATTCAAAAAATACATAAACAACGCCGGACTCCAATAATCGTAAATTTAAACTAGTCGAAATTAAAACGCTTTTCCCGCCACTCCATCATCACCATTCATTAGCCTCGACCGCAGCATCCACGACGAATCAATTGCCAAACTTCGCATTTCTGTCGTCGATTCATCGAATTTCGATCGCGATCCTTTAGTCACCGACTTCTCGGAAACAATTTGTTCATCTTCGTCTTTCTCCTCCCACTTTTCACGACCTTTTCATTCGTCCTATGTCGCAATTTTCCTTGCCATTTCCTTTAACGAGCTACCCCGTCTCGTCTTCCTCGCAGCCCACGTCTTTTATGCTAAGCGAGGACTTTCCCCGTTTTTCACGCCTATTTTACGACGAATAATACCCGAGGCTGCGTCGAGATCCTCTCCCACATATTTTAATGTCCGTGATTACACTCGTAAAATTCCCTTTCTCTTTTACTTGACATTCAACTCCGACCCAATAAAAATTCCCCCGCAGAATAAAAAAATAAAAAGACCCTTCATTTATTTACCAAAGAGCTAACTAGGCGTGCATGTCAACCATTTTCGATGCTTAGCTGCACCGAACGCTGTGTTGATACTGCAAAAGCGCAACGCCAAAACCCATTTCCCAGATCCCCTTCCACGCTCGTTCGATGGTCTTATCGGTTTTGCATGTGTTCAACTACCAGTGATGACTCCCTGTTATCGCTCCGAAAGACCATCTCTCATAAACCACTCCTAGAACCCCTAGAATACGTTCCCTGGGTCTCGTAAACAATCAACTTATTAACTGTCAATTTCATACTCCCTTGAAAAATCCTTTAAAATTTATTTTATTACAAAAATAAGGCTTACAGAGTAATATCTAAATTTATTTACTTTTTCTAAATTTTTTTTTTTTTTTTATAAAAGTCACATGTCAGTTTTGAAGTCGAAGTGATAGATTGACACTTTTAATCTCGCATTTTGCGCAGTAGCATCAGATCGCATTCGCAGATTTTTCGACGCATAAATAAACTGTCAGTAGGCGGCGTGGCGCGCATCCTCGCGAATAATTCGGCGCTTTTCTCTCTTTCTCTTCGTCGTTTCTCTTTCGAGCATTATCGTCTGTCTTCATCAAGTAAAACACAACTACTGCTTAACCTCTCTTCCGGCTCGGAGCGAGAAATCACAAATCCCACTGATAAATTCATTCGAGCACTGATGAGATGAGCAAACTCAAACACCACGGGTTAATTGGCCACTGGTATTAATTGCACCAAGATGAATTGTAGCAGTCGAGCTAACATTAATCAAATACAAATGAAACAAGAAAAAAGGAAAGAGAAGAGGGGAAAAAAAGGAAACAGAGTCGTCGAATGACTCACATTTGATCCTCGTTCAATTAACCAGTGTTCGGTCTAATTTGTGTGGTGGAGTCATTACTTCACATCCTCTGTAAACCCCTTAACCCTTGTATTACTAACTTTAAAATAACGGTTTTCATCAACAAGTATTTGTTGTAACAAAAATTGTCACTAGGTGGCATTTTATTTGATTTACTCCTAGCAAATTATAAATTATTTATTTATTTATTTGTTGATTTTTACCATTTTGATTGATGATCTACCACTAGGTGTCACTTTCTCAACCCGTCATATATTCTGACCAATCACAATCGCTGGTGATCTTTAACCTCACTGATAAAAAACCCACGAGAAACCCAGCACTCACAAGTCAGATCAATAAATAGAGCAAAATAGTCTCCGGTGAAGTCTTCGGAAATCAATTATTCTAATTGTTAAATTTAAAATTCTTTGTTTTTATAAGAAACAGATGTAATTTGAGTTGAAAAGTCAATTTCCAGTGTCAGAATTGTCATATCTACCTGTTTCACCATTTTTTTTTTAATTTTGTTTAATTTAAAAAAAAAAAATTTACGCGACAAATTATAAATCGTTGCACAAAAACGACACTTGCACTCTCCTGGTCTCATTGCCCTTAATCGTCAGCCCATCTCACCATCGCATTCATCATGCCTTTTCTCCCATCTCCAACCAGACGTCTGACAATGATCGATGTTGCAATTATGCAAGATGGCCACTTGGCGGCATCTGCGGGGGGTGAGCACTCGTCATGAGGCGTCAATTTTCAAGCTACCACATACAGTATTCCAAACAATCTTTCCTCTCATCCAACCAGATTTAATCCCAACGGAGCTAGAACCCCACACAACTCCCATCTCATCCCACACAAATGCAATCAACAGAAACAAATTCGATTTTTCAGACCCAACTTTCAATAAAAATAATAAACCCAATCCCTCCCCCCAGACAATTTCTTTTAAAAAAAATCACTAATCTAAACCGCACGTGTAAATGGGGCCAAAAATCGGTCACAACCGACTGAAATTACAATAAAAAGTGAATGGATCGAAATTTTACATCAAAAGTCCCCTTTACAACTGTTGAATTCTCACCCTCCTCTTCTCCCGACTCCAAATCGTCGTCGTCGTGCCAGATTTATTTTCCTCATTTAAATCGTGTATAATGGTGAAATCGGAAAAACCCCATCGCACACTCGCATTTCCCTCACTCGACGCCCGTCCCCTGTTATTTCTTGTCCGCAGGACACAATGGATTAACGCTCAACTGACTCACACACTTCCGCGCCATCAAAAAAGCCCTCACAGACATCCAGTACAGCTTCCCACTTACAGCCTCCATTTCGCCAACAAATTCTAACAATTTTATTTTATACGAAAATAATTTTGACTCTCCTTTAACACTGTGACACGAGATTTGGCTTATATATAGGAAAGCAGTTGTCCCCTTCTGTCTTCCGAGTATTTGCGGTTGAAAAATTTTTCAATCTTCCCCGTGGGTGCTCCTGCCTTTTCCCTCATCTCGACCTTCCCTTCCCTCCCGCTCCTCTCCCGAAGCTCCAATAAGTGCAGGCGTGTCGGACAAGTCTCGGCAATAAAAGAGAGGGAGGACACACAGCAGGAACTGGAGAGAGAAATAGAGAAAAAGGACACCTCTGATGGATGCTCAAGCGCTTGGCCCTGACAGCTTTCGGATGGCCATGGAAAATAAATTGGAATCAATCAAATCTTCGCTCTTTAATGCTCCTTTTCCCTTCCCCATTTTTCTAACACGCATTCTTATAAAAGATAATGGAAAAGACTGTTTTTTTTTTCTCTTTCTTGATATGAAAGAAAACATCAAAATACTCCATCTTTAATGCGTTTTAAATCTCTTCTTTACGTGAAAAAATTACCGCCTACTGTTTTTAATTTCCCTATACCCTTCAAATAATTTTTTGAAGAAAAAGAAAAGAAAAGGAAATTTCATTAAGTAAACACCTGATTAATGTTCACTCATTATCTTGTTTACAAAATTGCTAATTTACTTACATTCGTAATAAAAACCATTACTCCTTTCGCAAAAAATTAAGATTTCGTGTATAACAAGGCGAGAAACATGCACGAGATCAAATTAATTGCGAATGCTGACGATGACACGCCTAAACCAACTGCGTAGGAGTCCATTTAGTATACAAAGGCTTGATTCAGCATCCCCTTTTCATTTTAAACATTTCCGAAGGGTTGTGCGTCCCGTGCCTGTCACTCCGACGTCGACTTGCGGCCATTGCAGTCAAGCCTCCCCTTCCTTTCGTTTAAATGATAATTGTGTTTCAAAACGCTCCCTCGCAAACTCCCACTTCGCCACCCCCTTAATATAAACCTCCCACTGAGTTGCAGTGTGAAAGCTACGTCACATTTTCAAAGAGGCGTAGAAACGCACGTCTTCGCCACAGCCGAGATAATTAATGACACTGGGGCTGCAATAGTTCCGTGATTCGGTAAAACGGCGACTTAATTAAATAAAACCGAACAACAGATGGTTATTAGCACTTGCGCAGCGGTATGTGTTTTGCACTACGCTGTAATTTGGAGATAGGTAAAGTGCCACTTCCGGTTAATTACGTCACGTCAAATTTGTGTAAACCTCGAATTCGACATACGTAGTTTCACATTTAAACACACCAAACCAAAAGTGCCGTTTTAGAAATGGCACTTCCGGTTAATTTTACAACTTCGAATTGTGTGAACATCACATTCTACACATATCACTTGGTCTTAAAAAACCTTTAAGTATCAAACAAAACCGGAAGTGCTATTTCAATCCGCTCCGAATTCAAGATTTTGTCACCACTGAATTTGGATCTGTTTGAAATAGCACTTCCGGTTTGATTTTGGATTCGGAATTTTTAAGGCAGGTTTCAGCACTGTGGTAGTACATGTCAAAAAAAAATGTAAAGTCTCTATCCAAACCGGAAGTTGCATTCCATCCAGCTCCAAATCGCTGCAAATTGAGTTCGTGCACCAAATTATCAGCTCAACGTCAATAAGAGCCATCATTAAATAATCAACACAATCGATCTCTGATGTCGTAAATCAAATCGATATGCGCGTCACTCACGGAAGGGGCTTTAAATCAAATTACCAACTTATCACATCCAGCATTAATAAGTGTCAAATGTTTCAAATTATCATTTCTTGCACAGATCTCATATCAAGTTCCCAACAAGGCCAACTGTCCGGTCCAGGCCACTACATCATCCAACCTGGAGCCATCAAGATGCACGAAATCGAGATGGAGCATCAAGATCAAGCGAGAGATGCACTTTGGCCACCACTCCGCTGCGCAATGGCCGGGAGCAGCTGGACTAGTCAAGTCTTAATGGATGCCATCTCCGAAGAAGCTTAAAGCTAGTGCAAACAGACGGGCCAGTTCCCGAGCGAAAACTGACCATCTGTGCTCAGCCAGGGAAAAGGGTTCCTCTGGGTAAACTCGTGCCATTCCAAAAGGACTCTCAGCTAAACATCAGATTAGAATCGCGACTTTCGCTAACTGCCCTTGCGAGATCTACAGACAAGAGTCTCTCGAGCCACGGTTTGTTTGCACTTATTTACGGCTTTGTTTTGCTCTTCATAGACGAAGTTGCAGTAAAGGTGCTATTGAGTCTTGTTTTACTCCATAGTTCGAAATCTGACCCGATTTTCTTATTTTTTTTTTCTCTTTCTTCTTACAGAATGTAAAGCGAGAGAAGCAACTTTTTGATTGGATTTTGCAGTTGCCACAGAAACCACAAATGAAATTTGTTCTTCCCCGCACAAAATAGATGCTATTATCATATGAAAATTACAAAAGTCCCCTCATCTCCCAGTTTTGTTGCTGCCCGAGGCACTGACAAAGGAACGATGAACCAACCGCACAAACTGTTGGAGGTATCCAGCACAAAAATGGCCTTGTCATTTTAATCAAAAGGCAAAACTAAACAAAAATTGCTCGTGCCAGCCCGGCAGCGCTGCTCCGTTCGCCTCGAAGCAGGACAAGAAACTAAGTAAATTACAATTTCCAGCGCTATTTTCTATTCGCATGGCTTCACTGCACACATCAATTGCTGGACATGAAGCCAGTCATCTATTCAGCGTGAACAATTCAATTAAAAAAGGTGTCGGCAATGCACGCATCAGTGAGCTTTTTATTAATTTATACTTGCCAATATCTAAACCACGTCTTTTTCACTTCCACGCTGCAATTAAGGATCAAGAAAATTAATTTCAGGCAATCAATAATTTTTAAAAACCAAAACCGGCCGAGCGAACTTGCAAATTTCATCACTAGGCGGCCGAGTGTTGAGACTTTCAAACTTTTATTGCAAACAAAACTAATTACCATCTATTCTTTCACCCTTTGTGTGTAAATGACGTATCAGCTCCATTAGCATGACCTCTCGGCGCGTTCGATTGGCTTAGTTAAGTAAAATATGAACCATCTTTTCCCCTTGATTTACCACCCGGAAAAAAATGAATCGATAATGCTCTGCGTAACCCTGGAAAGTAAATTCAAAAGAATAAAAAAAAAATTGAAAAAAAGTCCCTGAGATTTGCAGTCAAGCCCATTCTTCAAAGCGGCCCGATTTGCAGCGAAGCCCATTCTCGGCGGTATAATGCCGATCTCATTTATTTCCATCATGCACCCAGTGTTATTCCCGCCGTTTAAAGATATCTATTGGAAATTGATTTCAGTTTTTCTCGCCTATCGCTCGACTCTTTCTCTCCGAGTCGACAATTCTCTGTGATCTCATTTGTCATGCATGGAAAAAGTTTAATACCATTTTCTCATTTCCTTCTAACACGAAGACAGGACGCAGGAAACAAAAGATGTGCAAATTGCTCTCTGGTTTGCCTCGCTTCTTATTGAATTCTTGTTTCTTTCATTTAGAAGCAGTTTAGCTTGTGAGTAGCGCCCCCACCCCTCCCCCTTTTCTCGATCCAATTAAACTAGTCAGGCGTTGTCAATGCCTAATGAGACGAAGGAAGGAAATTGGAGGACACAAGCTCGCAGACAATAAAACATGCTCCCGCACCCACCCGCGTCCTCTTTACTGCTACCCCGAGTCCAACTTTGACAATAAATTCCCGAGTTGCGGAAGAATGCGGAAAAATTAATTCTAAATGACTGTTGACTGAGGAACAAAACTGAGGAGAAATTTTAATAAAACTTTAATCCAACCAAATAAAACCTAATTGCTGTCAATAAAACTTTAATTATCCTCCTCGACTCTTTGTCTTGTCAATTTGGCTTCTCAGAGCGCCCTCTTTTGACATGATGCTGCATCACGTTTGGGCAAGAAATTGCTTTTCGCGTAAAAAAATTGTTTTTTTTAATTCAAAAGTGTGCATAAAAATCGAGAAAGAATTCTCCTTTTATTTTCAACCTTATCGTTTCGATGTCCCTTCGTGCGATAACAAACCAAACACAGTGGACGAACCCTACTGACGGCCCATAAGCACCCACAGGTCGAGTGTGCAGCGTTTCGAAAAGTGTAAAAGGGTCAATATTTCAATCACAAATTGCTAGAACGTGTCACGCACCCTTACCTAATTATTGCTAACTCCTGCCGTGATTGCGCCCTCGAGCGGAGACAGGTCATGGCACGGGCACCTGGCAGAGATTGCCAAGGAGGTGGCAGAGCAAACTCATCGCACTTTCCTCTTGGGGTCAGTTAATGATGTCAGGAGCAAATGCATTTGCTAGTCTTTAATGCGTCATTTATTCCCCCCACCAAATAGCTTAAAATGGCGGCTCCCTTAAGAGCAAAACTCCCGGTCATTACATTTTAAAGTGCAAACACAGTGCAGTATTTACTTTACCGACAACTGGACCATCATAAAATGTCACTTAAAATCCGAGAATAAAACAAGTTGAACCAAAAATACGGTGGAATCCGCGAACGACATTTAAGGAATAGCCAAAAAATGTCGTTACAACCGAGGTCCGCTTATAACGATATTTTGGAGCTGTATACGATGTAATAGTAAAATTTAATTTTGCTACATCTGAAGTTTTATAAGTACCCACAGTAATAAATTGCCATTAAAAAAGGACTGTGTAAATATCTCTTACATAAAAAAATTACACACAAAAAACAAATTGACGGTTTAACCAGGTTCTTTACTTATAGGGACCAAACATTTACGTTGTTACAACCGGTTTTATGCTGAATCCGATGTCGTTATATCTGGATTCTTTTAGCATTACTTGAGTAGAATTTAGGCCGGGAAAAAATAAAAATGTCAAATTTTAACAGGAATGTCGGTATAACCAAGGTCGTTATTCGCAATTTCCACTCTACAAAGAAACCCCAATGTAAAGTAAAACTAGATTTTTTTTTTTTTGTCCATAAAATCGGTAAAAATACTCAAAACTGAGTTTGATCCGCCACACTACCCTTCACCCAGCCACCCACCGATACATTTTTCCCATCGAGTGAATGTCACTTATATCCACCACTCTCATCAATCACGCTGTCAATACCAAACCCCTCTTTAAAATTTCTTATCAAAATCCACAACTTACACACATCCCAAACCACACCTAGCTATGACCTCCCTGGAGCGCCTCTTGACCATCTATAGCGCACCTCCTCTTTCTCCTTGATGAGTTGATACGAGAGCCACGTGTGGATATTAAGCTCAACGGATCCCCAGACGACAATTCTCTCGTTTTGTAATCAGATATCCAACACATTCTCGCACCCCCGAGGACTACTCCACCGCTGCCCAACTCAACTTTAATCCGGCTCGGGTGGGGTGTGGGGGAAGAAAGGAGAAGGTTCTTCAACATTTTCTCCCTAGCTGTTCATTTGCTTACGAAGTGCCTTCATTGGTGAGCCAAATGGCCACCACGGGCTATGAGGGCGCAGCGATCGACACTTGATGCACTTTTCCCCCCTGCGCACTTGATCAAAAGACGCTCAACACAGCGAAAAATGCTTCTCCCAAAGGGCAACGGTCGAGCAAAAGTGATGCTCGTGGTCATTCGCTGGAATCCATATATGGCTTAATCTACTTTCTCTCCAGTTATTGATTTCGATTATTAATCTCCTGAGTCATCGTCCAAGCAAATTGATAAAAGGCATTTTCTAAAGCAGCTGGAACCATGTCCGTTTCGAGATGAAATTCCGTCTCTGTGTACTGACCATCTGCCAATCATGCACACACAAAACAACTCAACCTCTTTCTTATTGACGTTTTCAATTTCGAGATAATCAATATTGGTTTTATTTGTTTTATCCGGCGGGATTGTGTCCACTAATTGAGGCTTCAAAGACACTCACGGTATCGATCTGTCGAAAAAGTAAACTTTTCGCGCGAAAAGAGTCAAGTATTGTGAACCTGGATTAAATCACACTTCGTGAACCCCAGATACAATTTAATGTTTAATGCAGTTGTAAATTCAAACATTTTTCTACGTAATCCAATCGAGTATTTCGCTTGCATTTCGTAAATTCGAACGACTCGAGAAAAGCTTTCACTTCGCCGCTTGAAAAGAAGGGGCTGAGAAAGATCCGATGTCTGTCAGCGAGAGAAGAGTGCTTCGCAATGCTGGAAAAAAAACATTTGCTCTCGCCTAAAGTATTTCCTGAAATGGACGCAGCAAATGAAAATTTATTCGTTTGTTTGCTTCCACAGGCTCAGGAAACCCAAGCGTTTGCATTGTGCCAAGGGTTCCCGACCTCAATAAACTTGCAACTAATGAATGATTACGGGTTGTTTTGCATGCACTCTCGCAAACCCTCCGTACACGTCTACTACAATAAAACAGACCCATTTTTTTTCAAGTCTGGAAAAAACATTTCCAATGACTCCGCCATCTTTAGGACTTTTTTTTTTTATTTTTCACTTTTTCCTAATTTTTTTTATTGCATTTCCACTTACACGCATTCAAAAAATTTTTCTCGCTGTCTCCAGTCAAAATTATGAAAACCGGAAGAAAAACATGCCAAGAACTCTCCCGGTTTTTTTATGTCGTCAATCACCACTTTGTAAAAAAAAAAAAAAAAAAATCATCGCAAAACCCTTTCACGCCAAAACCGTATTTGCGATTTACGCGACTACCGTACGCGAATAAAATTACTCGACCTTCTGAGTGAGCAGATGAAAACAAGTCGATAAAAAAATTAAAATAAAAAAAATAAATAAAAAGTGCCTCTTAAAAATGAATTTATTTTACGCTCACAAGTCGACTCATCGCACACGAAACTGCCGCACGCCTCGAGTAACTGCGAGTGCAACTAGTCAAGCGTTTTTAATTTGAAATTTTGTGACCAAAAAGGGAAAAAGAGCGTATTTGACTCACTTTCACTTGCAAATAACACTCCGCGGCGAGTATTTGGAAGCAAAAGAACAAACAGAACCATCGTAATTCGTGGCCGCGTCCAATTGAGTCTGACAGTATTCATGCAGTTCAAAAACAAGTCAAACTTTTTTTTCTTCTCCACTTTCCTCCGATGTTTGTTCGAGTGAGCGCACAGTGCGGGGGAAGTGGCTGCGACGACTCTCTAATCCACACAACTAACATGGCAAGCCGCCATAATGCGTTAACACGTCGAAACTGATGTAGGCAAATTACTTTCTTCCTTTTATCTCGCAATCAATTTACCCCCATTAACTTTCATTTTTACTCCTGAAATGAAAAACTTTCTTTTATTGCAGTTTTCCTTTAAAATAAATTTTCTCATTTTTACGTTTAATTGTGAAGCCTGAATAGCTTAGTGGATCAATGACCCATTTAAACAGACTTATTGATTTAACATCAACATTGCAAGGTTTACTTTGTTTCTACCTGTATCTCTTGAGTGTACAATCCCCATACAAATATCAACTATGCAGACCTTGCTCTTGCCTTTGATTTTTTTTTTCAATTCCTATTTGTAGAAAGTTAAGAAGGTGGACAGCTGCCATTGTTAATGACATTGCTTCTGAAATATCTGTTTTTGTGTATACAGTAGGGAAACAATTGGAGACTGTCCTTATCCAATTTTTCTTAAGCATTTGCACTTGCAAACACATTTTGGTGACCATATTGAAATTATTAATAAGTTATTTTGGTTTTCTTGAAGGCCAAAATTTTAAAATTGACCAGAAACACAAATGAGGTAAACCAACAAAGGCGAATAAAGCTTTGCTGGTACAATAAAAATATTGGTGGAAATTCAGTAAAAATTGGGAAGACAAAAAAGGTTTTTGGAAGATTAGTCAGTTTTATTTTGGAGTAAAGTCAGAAAAAATGAGAGGGGGAAATTATTTGGTCTCGTATAATACAGTTATTACATCTTTATTTCTGCACTTTACGTCACTTTTGAAATCTGCCTTGTTAGGACACTTCAATCACTCTTATACAATCACATTATGACCGCTTACCACCAAACTCAACATAGCATTTCCATCATACATAACTGCTTTCACCACCAAACGCATCCACGAGGTAATTAATTACACCACAAATCCATGCATGAAATGTGACAAATGGAAATAGGAAATCTCAATTTAAAGGTCACAAACGCCTCAGCAAATATTCACTTTGCGTAATTGAAATGTTTGCAAATCATTCTCGGACCGAAATTTAATTACCAACCCATCGCCCGACACAAAACTCATCGCCAACTGCACTATCTATAACTCGAACTAATCGAAATTCGCCTAACGCTAACGACGCATTTTTCAATCAAATCTCAACACGAACCGATCGCACTCGAGCGCGACGCATCGAACCACCGATGGCGTACGCGGTACCAAATCGGGAGTTAGTTGCACCAAATCCCCCGTACGACTGGAATCTATCGGATTCATCCCCTCGCCAAGTTGCATGAGAGCACCTTCAATCATGCGAGGACGCAACTTTCCGCTCGCTTCTCCCAAATCACGCGGTCATCTCTGCACTCGAGTCTCCAGTTAGTCCACGCCACGATGAGCAACAGCCTCTCGTCTCCCGAGAGCCTCGTTTTCAACTTGAAACGTGTCATTAATACCAACCATTACATAACGCCAAGTGTAATAAACTCGCATCAGTTTATCTATCAAACAACTCCTTCCCTCCTAATTTAATATCCCATCGCCCTGGCCGGCCTTAACCCGTGTTCCGTGTACCTGCAACTCGTGTCACGCGCGCACCATCCATTCGTTTTCGTCTTTATCTAATGCAATTATTATCATCATTCATGTTTTCATTTTTTTTCTTTTTGTTTTACTCTTAACTGTTGACTGCGGCTTGGAAATTAATAATTAATGATTGCTAGAAGAGAGAAAAATTCTTTGAAAATGAATTTTTGTGTTTCTCTGCTCATTAATTAATTAGTATCTCTCGGAAGGTCACGATACAAAATTCGAGATTAAGTTAGTAAAGAGTATGAATTTAAATAAAAATGTAATTATAATTTTTTTTTCTTTTAGTAATAAGACCTGAAGAGGTAAATTAGTGTAACTTTAATAGTAGTTCAGGTAAAATTTAAAGTAGGTATTTTCAAAAATAAAAATTTGATGTTGGAAAAATAGTACTTCCGGTTTAGTTATAAACTTATAAACCTACAATTTTCCAGACTTTAACTACACAACTGCATCTTTGTTTTCTAAGATTATCAAAGTAATAAGTCAACCGGAAGTGCCCTTCTTCTTCGCTCCGAATTGCAAAAATATATTGAGGAATAAATTTCTTCTTTCGATTCTAGTTGAAGCGCATTTTGTTAAATGCATCGTGATAAATTTTGATTGAGACGAGATTCAGAAAGGTAAGAAAGAGGCGAGAGCAATGGGAACCCTCCCGGCTGCGCGAAACGCAGCGTCGCCTCGCATCACTTAAAGAGCTTTGGGTAATCTGATTACCTATGCCTGTGGCATTGCGGAAATATTTTACACGTAAAATTTATATGAAATCATCTTCTTCTTCTTACCCATTCTTAATATCATCGTCTTCTCTGAATTAATGAACATTCGCTCCAAACCTACGAGGAAAACTTAACAAAAAAAAAAAAAAGAGAAAAATCTAATTAAATTAACTAATAAATTCCAATACGAAAAAGTTGGAAATTCACACGACAACAAAAGAAAAAATATCACTTTATCTAAACTTTAACGTCAAATATTTGAGTAAATCTGTTTTACAATACTTTCTGCTTCAAAACTCAAAGGGGGTTTGTGTACCACAGGGAAAAAGACTTGCCTGATGGGGAAAATGAGAAAGGTGGGGGTAAGTGCTTGTGAAAGAAACCAATCACTAGAAAAGCCCGGAGGAATCATCGCTATTGATTTTCATTTCGTCGAAGTGAATTCATTTCGAACATTATACCTTAGGATGAATCTGTCTTTTACTCAAAAGAAAAGAAAAGAAACGAGGAAAAATGAGGGAAAAAGTGCGTCTAATAAACTCAGAATTTTAAACATTTTTTTTCTTTCCCCCTTTTTTTCTATAGAAAAAAAAATTAAATTTCAAGTGATATTTGATTCCACCAGGGGGGAACTTGACATTAACTGTAATTACACTAGTGTTAAAACTGGGAACTAAAAGAAAAAAAAAACAAGTTTTAAA
Source organism: Geophilus truncorum (assembly GCA_034695745.1). NCBI lineage: Eukaryota > Metazoa > Arthropoda > Chilopoda > Geophilomorpha > Geophilidae > Geophilus > Geophilus truncorum. Next base: position 16,489 of record JAQFZP010000497.1, read on the forward strand.
ATTGAGTATCAAGTTCATTACTCTGCGTAGCGGGGAATATTTTTCACGCTTAATGCTTTTAATTGCTTACAATTTCAGTTGGGGATTCTATCTTAGATTAGCACATGCAACCAAAATTTTCATTGGTTCAAATTAAATGAAAACCATACCCATATAACGTTAGAAATAACGACTCGAGCTCGTCGAGAGAACGTGTCCTCGTCCGAAATTGTCTTTTTCAACTCTCAAATCATATTTAAAAGCAAAAACTTAGAATAAATTTTTAATGTGACTAAATAAATTGAGAATTTTTTTTTTACTTCTCGGAAGATGAAAAAAGTTAAAATTGGTTTCTATTGAAAGGTTTATCAGGTAATTACAGTATGCAGCAAGCCATGCATTTGGTTTATTGATTGACGTTCATGCGAAAAGTAATTCATCATTAGAATCAATTGGACATGACACATTCTCCTCTTTATCAAGAATCCACGTCGTGTCCCTAGTGACCCAACGGAGATTTCTGCCGAACTTAATTGGATGTTGGCATCTGCGTATTTTTAAAAAAGTGGGAGACGAGGGGAAAAAAATCTTCATCTACTTAGTTTCCCTTTCATCTACGTTGCGAGATAATTGAACAAGGGGCGAAGTTTAGGTCAGGCATCGTTGCTTTGATGAGACATTGGCCTCTAAAGACAAGGAAAACTCATTAAATTCGGTCGACTGATGTTACACAACTTTTTCAAATGCAGTATTAAACCACAAATGTCAAATTACTGATATGATGAATGTATTGTTGTATGTAAATTCGGTTTTGAACCTAAAACAGTGCCACTTCCGGTCGTGTTCTCCAAATTTCAAGCTTCTGGCTAAACCGGAAGTGCCATTTTTACACTCGTGTTATTTGCAGTGGTTAAATTTGAACTTCCGGTTTCAAAAAACATAATTTTAAACATTTTATGTCTATTCCAACCGGAAGTGACATTTTATCACACTTCATTTTACTTTTCATTTTTCTTTTCACCGAAAAAAACCAAAATCTCAATTCATTTTTTTTTCTTTTCTACCCTTTTTCACAAAAAAAAAAAAAAAACTTGAAAAAAGTCTTCCACATTTTTTTTCCTGCACAGTGTAGTTGTTGACGAAAAAAATGGAAAAAAGAAAATAAATTATTGTTAACTGACATCTCTCTTTCAGCTGTCCAACAACATCCATCAATCATCGATTTGGTTGCAGACATTTTGAGCAAATTAATCAAGCGTGAATGGAACGACTATATATAAATCAACAGCAAAAAGGAACCCTACATGATAAAATATAGGTTACATGAATCAAAATGTCTACCGCTGATAGAAAATTAAAGTTAAAAAAAATACAGAAAAAAAAATTGAATTAAAGTGTAATTGAGTGAACAAAATTTTTCCCTTCCAGTGGCAGAAATAAAAAAAAATAAAAAGTCTTGTTTATAACAAGTGTTTTGACATGTCAAATAAAACCATTACTACTTCATCTCCTCAAAGAACAATCATTTAAGAATGTTCGAATTGTTGTCAATTATTTGCCATTTATAAAAAATTCGTCGCCATCATTGCAAGCGAGTTACTGATGTGAACAACGCCAAATCAAGAGTGATGGGAAATAAATTATTCAGAAAAATATCAAGCACCAATCATTTTAATTGCTTTCTATCACATAAAAATTTTCAAAAAAGAATTTCTAATAAACTTCTAATTTAGCGTTTCCTAATCAAATCCGACTCCAGCATTCTAATTTAATAATACGATACCAAAACATTCGGAGAAAAAAAATTATAAATTTATACTAACAAGCCATCGACATGGGAAAAAGAAAGTTGAAAAAAAACTGCAAGCGAAATCAATTTCTTAGCTATTCAAAAATCCCTAATGGATATTTCTATAGGAAAAATCTTCTTTCCCAAAACGTAATGCAACTCATTTGCATTCAATCTTCTTGTCATAATATTTTTGGCATAGAAAAAGAAGACAGGAAGAGAGCAACAGCATTTCTTCTTAAAGTAGTACTTCGAGCAAAATGAATGGAAGTGACTTGCCTAAAATATGAAGAAACTCACAAACAAGTGAAAAATCTTGCAACGTCTTATTTCGATAACAAGTCTTAATACAGATCGAGCCCCGTTTTAACGAACTCATTGGGGAATAAAAACTACTTCGTTATAGCAAGGGTTTGGTAAACTCCAAGGCAGCAATTTTTGTCATAATTATGCAGAAATCTTCACATTATTACCAGAAATATTCGTCATATCGAGGGAAATGTGCATTTCCGGCTAAACATTTTGTTTGTAATACAGTAGTGAAAGTTCGTTATAACAAAATTCGTTAATTTGAAACTTTTAACAATAGCGCCCTATTGAATAGGGCAACCAATAAGAAAAAAATTTATTTCGTAATATCGAGAAATTCGTTATAACAAACTTCGACCTGTACAAAAATTTCCAAAAACAAATTTCATATACCGGTACCGGTAACAACTTTCGCAATTTAGCCAAGTTCCTATGAGATAATTTTGCTTATGAAATACTTAATTTTTTACACAAAATTTTAACAGTTTTTATAAAAGTTACCTTTGCCCCACTCCGAAAAGTTGCTCCAAAACAAAACTCGCAAAACTCATGAGCGATCCAATAATCCCTCGAGAAGAAAAACACAGACCCAAAGTGCACCAACTAATCCGCCTTCGCCATCCCTAACAAACAAGTTATAAATTCTTATTTCATTAATACCAACTGCAATTGTCTGCTTACAGCTGGAGTAGCATTTCATTAGCAGGCAATTAGCCGGTCTCGAGGCTAGCGCCAACCAGTCGGACAATATTAAGCAGAAAGGGGAACTTCTTCACCCAGCCCTGCTGTTGCCATTTTCCACTCGGCTGATTTCAATTTGCAAGATGCAAGAGAATTTACCCTTCTTCTGCATCCATGGAGCCTTGATCCGACTTAAAGCGGCGGCTCATTTCAAGAGAAGCCAGTCGAAAGCGCGAGCCAAAAGGATCTCGGTCCCACCACAACACACTGCCCTAATAACCAGACTTGAAGCAAAATTATATTTCACCTCGCAGTCCCTCGCAAGTCCCTCGTCGGTCTCTTTAATTACGCAGCTTTTCCTGCATTAAGAAATTACGTAAAATATATACTTTTGTTTCAAGTTTTCCAACGCCGTTACCGCGTTCCGGATTTGCCTGCGGTCTCGCACGCCAATTCGCATTTCCCTCGCAAACTATTTTGCACCGAATAAGAAATTGAATATAATCGTCTTTTAAACAGCACTCAGATTATGCTAATGCTGATCACTCGTAAATTTAATATCTTGTTCTTTCTCCCAAAGTCTTAGGCTTTCCCTACATAATCCCCCGTACAAATAACGCTTTGAAAAAATCGATGCAGCTCGAGCAGATGGATTTTTCTCGTGAAATAACTTTTTTCCATAATAAATTAAAAAAAAAAAAAATATTCTCAGCAAATTAAATCGAGTTGCTCTCTGCAAGTTGTAATATAAAATACTCCACTTGTTGCATTCAAATGCACAGTCCACTACTTGGGTTTATATGAGGAATACAAATGCAAGTTGCAATGCACGTCTTGGAAAAATTTTACACTCGTGCAGAAAGGCGCAACCCTTACCCGAGTCGAATGCGACCCAGTCAATAATAGCATTGGACCGTAGCTCGTGAATTTGATTAGTAGTAGAGGGAAGAGTAGTTCCCTTCACCTTCTTTTCTTCTCTCCCTCTTACTCAATCACTCTTGCTGGAATACAAGGTGCAGAGAAGAGTGGCTCCATTATTTTATTAACTCGCATCTACCCCGCACACGTCTCGACGAAATGTACCTTACTTTTTTTCCCCCATCTTGAAAAAAAATTCAAATTATAGAAATGTAAAATAATTTTTTTTTATTAGTATTTCGCATGTGATTATTTTATGTACCGGTAATATGAAATTGCGTCATTATAAAATTTGTGTTAAGTTTAAAATTTTAATATTGTGTAGTGTTAAGATTTTTGCGAAAACAAAACGTATCTTACGTGAAAGTGTATCAATTTATATGTTGTTGCGACCAATGTATAGTGAATACGGGATAAGCTTAAATCCCAAGTATCGTGAAACAGGGAGATTAGGGACAGCAGGGGTGAATTGAACCAATCATGTGGAAAAGTTGGGTTTATGACTTGTAGTATGTTTAATATGCATAATAATTTTAATTACAATTTTTTTTTTGGAAAAGTGCATCCTTTTAGGATCATTTACCTATTACGTAAATTTTTAAACATGTTTTTTAAAGAACGAAATTCGGTTGTGGGAAAAATTTACTTAGGAAAAAGAGAGAACAACTCTCGACCCAACAATTGCTTTTAACATCCGAAAGTATATCTTTCATATAGATGGTTTGCTGGAAATTGCCAACAGGTGAAATGGTGGACCCCATATTTTGGGCCACTTTAGGTGTCCCTATTCATCACCATTAACACATTGCAATAATTTTGAATAGATTTTAGTTGCCTTTTTTCGCCTAACCTTGAGGGTAAATAGGGACGGTTTTCAACTTTTTAAAACAGATATTATGAATGCAATTAAAAATTTGCATTTTTAGGATTATGATCCCTGGCTATAACTTTACCTAGAAAAAAATCAACATCAACCAAAACAGTTTTTTTGACCGAGTTATAAGCAAAAAACCTCCAAAACCCGTCCCTATCCTCCTCGTTATACGGTAGCTCAATTTGAAGAAATGACGTCATTGCCATAATGATCAATCGCAGCACTTTGCATCAACAATTAGTTTACACTTTTCACCTTTGGCAAACATGTTTTTGTATGTAAAAAAGTGAAAAAATTTGAAAAAATAATAAACACCAATTTACCCGAGTGGTCGAACAAACTCAAATGCTGTGGACAAGAATTGTGCAATTTGTAAAGATTTGCAAAGATTTATAGAAATTTTAAAAAATTTTCAGAATTTGTAACAAATTTTTAGAGATTTCTGGGAATTTTTGGACTAACGATTTGAGATTTGCAAAGATTCGTAGAAATTATTTATCTCACCCCTTCAATTTACAACAGTCGACGGTGTTAACAGTGTACGTCAGATCTCTAAAAATGTACCAAGTGACTGTTAAGTGCAACAACCTATCAGCACCCATACGTTTAGACTGAGCTACTTTGGATTTATCCAGTATTCACTATACTTTGGTAGCAACCACGTACGTCTTCATTTACGTTTACGTGAGATACGTTTTGTTTTCGCAATAACTCTATTGTCATGCAACAAAGTAACTGCTGGCGACCTCTACTATATTGCGTGGAGCCTTTATAGTTAGTTACTTATATGTTCGCAAATCGGGTTTAAAGTTGCTAATGCTCTTCAAACATTTGTCAAGTTGGAGTCGCGAAGAACCGTGTGCAGTGGAAGAGAAAAATCAATTGTATTCGTTGCCAATGATAGTTGGAGTATGAGAAAATAATGATGCATCTTGGGTGTAGTGGTCGAATCAGTTGTTGCATGAGGACAATTTCCCCACGGAAGACCACTCGAGAGAAAATAATCTTCAAATCGAGATCAAAGGAAAAAGGATTTGGAAATTGATTCGTGTAAAGTGAATTATAGGTCCACACGACAAGAAAATTGAGTCTTCCCTTTCTTACTCTCACATATCGCACTTTTATATTTCATCTTGTTTATCCATTTAGACGAGAAAAAAAAGTAACTGGTGTGTGATAGTCAATCAGATAAGGATTCGCTTTCAATAACCTTACTAAGACAAAATGTTGTAATCCGAGCTCAAAGTGATGCTGTATGACTTTGGGGAGCTCCGAAAAGACTCAACAGTAGAAAATCAATAATATTTAACTTTTTTTTTATTAGTTTAGGCCTAAAAATAGTCGATTTTAAAGTTAATATTAATGCTGTAATGTTAGATTAAATTATTTTGCCCCCTTGTGTTGAAATTTAGTACTTTACATAAATAATTTCCTCTAATTCTGTATTTCTGTGTAGTCTAAATAAAAGTTAATATTAATGCTGTAATGTTAGAAACAAATATTTCGCCCATTAGCGTTGAAATTTAGTACTTTACATAAATAATTTCCGTTAATTCTGTATTTTTATGTTCTCATTTCACTTCATTATTATTTTTTTTCACAAAACTAAACATTCCATAAATGACAACAAAGATTCCGTCTTTGTTGCACCGCGACACCAAACGCGGCAAAATTTAAGCAAAACGCTGAATTAAACATAGTCACCTGTCAGTCAAAATTTTGTAAACAAGATAAAAATTTAACACAACAACACCCCGACTTCTTCCTGCAAAAGGTGCCACGTGTTGCATCAAATGAATAGTCGCTTCCGTAAGACAACAATAATTCACACATTTCGCCACCTTCTGTTTACTTTACTTCATTATCTCTGAAATATTAATACGCTGCAAAGTCAGCACAATTTGCATAATGTTTAGGGTGATCCAGCAATATCTCTGCTCTGGACGTCATTTATCACGAACCCAGCAATGAATAATGATCTTTCATCGCAAAAACCGAGTAGTACTGAAGGGATTTCTGAAAAGCATCAACAATCCATGAATACCACTCGACTCTTTGCTTTACTCATCCTCTTATGAGTCGTCCATGACACAGCCATTTTCACAGGTATTTGCTATCAATCTCATCAATCTGTCCTTTCACCCCCTAACGGCAACTTTTTGCATTATTTTAATTTTTTAAATTCTCGTTATGTCGTGAGACTCGTGACTGAATCTCAAGTCAGATTTCCCATCCGAGTAAATTAATCCCTTTATTTTCTAGTGTCATTATGCGAGGGAATTAATCGTCGAGGTAAAAAAATCTTTCGGTTAATTTACTAATTATATATTTTTTTTTGGTCTTTGAATATGATCCTGCTTTTGAACTTTTTTGTTTTGCTCGTTTTTGTTCTTTTTTTTCTGATTTGACATGCAAAAGCAATTTCTTATTAGGTATATTGACAATCTCAATTACGCGGCTTAATATTTCTTAATGTAAAAAAATGTCTTGGGAGATGAAGTCGAGTCTGAAATCTCCCAAAAGTTGCCACGCAACCTTATGAGAGAAAGTAATCTTTCCTAGATTAAAGGTTTGAGTTATGAAGTTTGTTCTTACATGAAAATTATGTAGAAGATGCAAAACTTTTCTGCCACGTGCCGATACAAGGCGATTGTTGTTTTTGGTTAAGTTCAAACACGAGTTGATCACATGAAATATCGGATACTGTCACTGTTCTGGTCATTTTCTATAAATAAAATAAATTGTAAATAACTAAATTATTATTTACAGATAATATAGTTTTACCTGTTTTACCATACGTGGTCATTTGGTCAATGAGTTTTCCGTTTTGTCCAGCGTTCATATTTCGATCGTACAACTGTTTTGTTTTTTTTAATTAATACTAGTTATGATACTGCACGAAAATATTCAGAAAAACTTACTTCATACGTTGTCAAAAAACCACAAAATCTCTGCGATTTTACTCTGTAATTAATAGCGCGAAGAAGACAAAGCGAGTGAGACACGAAATAATGACGTAATAAAAAATTACGTCACTTCCTATCGCTCCCGATCACTGCCCTCTCGTGACTGATTTTTGAATTTCGACTCACTTCATATTTACAGTTTATACCGTCTCATGACTTTTTAAACTCAATTTCGAAACGAAAAGTATTTAATAAATAAAACCGAAAGAAAAATAAAAGATTTCGAAAGTTTTTCAGTGTCATTTGCTGCACACTGTGATTGAATCTTAGTTTGAAAAATTGTGCGTGTTTGCTCTCTGATGTGAAATAGCCAATATGTGTAATGTTGTTTTTTTTTAGCTTCGTTTTGCTTGCAGTCTTGCTTTGCTCAATAGAAAACAAGCTCCAACCCATGCGCTGGCCATTCTCAGTCCGAATTTCATTTGAGTCACGTCCGGATATTGAACGCCTGCAGCGTAGGTGATTTCTCCTTTTTCCTCAGGTTCAACTTGTAGCGGTTCTCTTCTTGCGATAGAGGCCATGGAATTAGATCGAAACCTCTTACAGATGAGCCCGAAGCATTTCCATTTGCAAGCCCCCTTCACTAGATTTGCTTATCACACTCGTGGACACTCATCTCTCGGGAAAAACCAACCATCCATGATTTTATTTTTATTTTTTTCTCTTCTCTTTCTTTGCACCAAAAACCACAAACTCATCCATCCACCATTCGCTATCCTTTAAATCCCGTTAAGCAGTAAAGACTTTTTAATACTTTAGAGGTTTCCTTTCTACTTGTCAAATTTATCTTCTCTTTCCCGTCTCGATATCGTGTCAAACTTGTAACGCAATAAAGAGAAGAAAAGAAATAAACACACTTAACTATAGAAATACAATTTTCAATTAAATTGCACCACTAGATGGCGCGATATCAGCAATAAAATTAAAAACAAATAAAATAATAATCTTTTCCAAGTGCACTTTTGATCTATTCAACGTGTGAAAGGTCATTACCAAACCCGCATTAAATAGATCCTCTCGGTTTTGGCCTGATGAGCTTTTCCTAACTGTGTACAACATTGCTGTTTACACGAGACCCGATAAAGTCACTGGCTACAGCCGAAATTGGTCCCTGGTTGGACCGAGTAAGCGTGGCCGCGGTCACTGCTATCGTAGCTTTTGATGGGTCTCACGAGAGCCATCTTAGCCGCGTCCATCCTAACTTGTACCAAAGTTATTTCAACGTTGGTCTTAACGATAACAAGTGGAAACCAAGAATATACCATCTGAGCAGAATTCCTAAGCAACCCTAGTGATGTCTATCAAAAAAAGGAAACAGCTGTTTTATCTTCTTCTTCTTCTTTCTACTGGGGAAGAAGAAAACAGATACAATTTCAGCTGAAATAAATCAGACTAATGGATTAATTGAATGTAAAATGGAAGTGCACGTGGAGTAATTTCAGATTCACTGTACAACTAACTAATTAATTGCCACTGGTCGATTGAGACACCTTGTGTCAATTAACCTCAGGGAGCCAAATGTTGGGCGTTTCTGCTTCAGTTAACACAATATCGATAATTCATCGGTCTGCATGGGAAGCCTTTGAACAGCGTTATTTCAATCTATTTCTGAATTTATAAATAATTAATACAGTTGAAAATATAAATCTTTAATTAAAACCACAAAAAAAAAACCCTACAGTTTTAAAAAATGAGCAAATATCCTCGTGAAAAAGACGAAAACAATGATATTTTTAAATTGCAACTTTTTTTCCTTCGCCGGTCGTTTTTTTTTTTTTTTCTTTCTTCACACTTTGAGGCAGTTTAAAATCGATACCTTATGCAACAGGCGAACGGTAATGAGGTTTTCTATTCTTGTCAGTTTATCTACAAATGATGAACTCTCCTTCTTCTGATGTGTTTCAGTTCATTATTTTTTTTTTCTTTTGTCTTTATTTGATCTCAAGATGTCGGCCTTCTGTGGCGCGGAACTGTAGATCTGAGCCAAGGATTTTTATATATCCTTGCGTAAGCTACTATTTCTGCCATGCTGCGACATCTGAATAATAAATTCATCGTTTAGAACGGGTTATTGAGATAATGTCAATCAACTTACTGGCAAGTGCGAGGATCGAAATAAGTTCCCGTGCTGCACTCGTCTGATTCTGGACATTTACATTTACAGTCTCGTTCACTCCATACCTGGAAATAAAAAATATGAAATATATATTTTTAATAATTATTAACGCTCTCTGTTGGTGGCCCGCAAAAGTTTTGCGATTTCACGATAATAGCACCAGATGGCATGTGACGGCAAGACACCAAATTCAAACTGCTTTCCTGCAATGCTTTACTGCAATTTGAGATGATTAAAGTGCACTTCCGGTTAAGTTGGAGTTTAAATATTTTGAGAGCTTTTAATATGTGTTTGTGGTTAAAAGCTTTTAAAATTTTGCAATGCTATGTCAAACCGAAAGTGTACTTTAAGATGCTCCAAAATGCAGTGAAGCATCATGACATTAAAATATACAATTATGAGTGATCAGAAATGGCACTTCCGGTTCGATTTTAGACGTAAAATTTTAATTTCATTTAGCCTCTCGTATTTCATAAAAGTCTTTAAAATTTTAATTTTCTAACCTAACCGGAAGTGCCATTTTAGATCGCTCCAAATTGCACTCAATTTGTATCTACAGTATTAAAACAACATTTTCGGTTGTCTAAAAAACTTAAATTTTTAATATCGAGACTTTAAAAGTTTAGCCATAATTTAAACCGAAAATGAAGTAAAAATGAAAATACATAATTTATGCACTTATCTGTAGAGACAGATAAAACAATACCTTAGGTATCTTACACTTGAGCTGAGTGGCACTTCTGGGACAAGTACATCGGCAATTATGTTTATTGTAAACTTGATAAACACTGCAATCCTCTGGCTGAATCTTAATTACAAAAAAAAAAAATTTACAATCAACATGAGAGATAAACAAACAATTCAAAGTAAAACTCACTTTGCATTGACATTTGCATTTGACATGCCGCTGAATCTTGACCTTCGTCACCTTTTCAAATTCAAAATACTCGGCGCCAGCGTGGGGATACCTTAACGCAACAACCTAGTCACAGACACACCAAATAGGAAAAGGAAAAAAAAACAAAATTCAGCATAAAATGACTCACAAGTGACTAACGATCACAGCAAAAGGTTGCGAGAGATAAACAATTCAAAACAAAAAATTTTATGATGATAGTTTCTGACCACTTGGCATTTCAGACGTATTAAATACAAAAATATTCAAATTTCATCTTTTTTTTTTTTTATCTCAATCCTCATTTCATCTTGAAAAAAATAAAATAAAATAAAAGTAAAAGTAAAACCTTTCGTGTTGCATTTCTCGTGAGCGATGGCACACACTGAAAGAGCTCGTGAGCGCAACATCCTCCACATCTCTCAATTTGTATGCACATGGGTTGATAAATGAGCATCGGATCGGTGGGCTGAGGCACGTGTACAGGCACTCTGCGCGGTCTACAGAACGCCCTTTTATCGAAAATGCGGCCAATATCCTTCGAACCCGTGGTATCTGCAAAAAGACCACACATGATGATGTGCATTCCGACTTTTCTGCCTTTTAACACTTGGGAATCTGTATGAGTGTTTGTTTTTTTTAATTGGTCAGCTAAGCCTGCGAGTCCAGATGTGTGCTGGGGGTCAAGTGGTGTTTTTTTTACACACATGCAAGCAAGTGAGAACACTGGGTGACATTCTCCGCTAACAAGATGAATCATTTGTGAAATGAGAAAGAGAAAAAAAGAAATAATAAGAGGAGAAGGGCATAACATGAATGTGCAATTAAATGCGTAATTACCTCGTCCAACTTATCAAACAGGAGCCACTAAGACTTGCGAGCACATGTGAACGAGTGAAATGTGTTCTACTTAGCTTTTAACTCAGTGAAATCAGTAAATAAAAAAACACTATCACCTTAATGACCTACTAAGATTAGTACTTATGTTTTTCATTAGCCACTCAATTATTGCTCAAATTTATGAATCATCATTTCCAGCAATTCACACTCATTCGCACGACTTTTTTCCTTTTTCCTCTTTCTTTTGATAACTTCAACTTTCTCGAATTTTAGATGTTTTGATACCCCTAGTGACTAATTTGCAAAACAGTATCAGTCTCTAATCACAAATGCTGATGCTGTTTTAATGTCATCAAGACCTTGATAAGGATTGGCGCCTGGGAGGTCTTGTCTGCTTATGACGGGCATACAAAACAAGTTATATCACACGCGCGAAGATGGCCAATGAACTGCACTTACTGGTCAAACCCTGTCTCAGTTGCCGCGCACCGGTAGCCGCTAAGATGTTGGGGTTACTCCGAAAACTTCGCGTCACGAACCTTCTCCCCGGCTCGATCATCTTTTGCATCAATTCGTCGTAACTTTCAATTTCGGATAAACGGATTAGTAATTCTATGGGAATCTGTAAATGATAAATTATTTATAAATATCCCACAAAATCCCTAAAATAAAACAGAAAAAAATCTGTTGAGATTTAGAAGTGAATTAAAAAAAATAATATTTTAACTCACCCCATCCCCATCATTTCTTACTTTACCAAAACAAAAGAAAATAAAAATAAAAAAATTACTTTTTTTTCTGGTATTTGCAATTCTGTGTCGGATGAAATTTTATCAGCTTTCTGCAACTATAAAATAAAATAATAATAAGTAATGGATAATTAAACAAAAACAAAAGGAGCCTTAAGAAGCAGTAGGAATATCAAATGTCAAGGTGGAAATAAATCAATAGTGATTCAGTCCTTGACTAATCTCGTGACACGCACACGATCAATGTTTAATAAATTCAAACCCAATTACATTACAACCAATAGTTAAAAGTCACGATCATTAATAAAAGGGTAATTGTGAAAATCATCAATGATTAACGATTACCTGAATGAACTGGTTCGAATCCAACGACGAAATGCCCAACTCTTCTTCGCCTTGATGAGACTCGTTGTTGTCTACGTTTTGAGTCCTCGTCACGTGACCCATGAAAAAGGTAGCGAGCAGGAGAGCCGCTGTGTGCGCTCCCCTGGTCGCCCCCATTGCTCTCGAGTTGTGAGGTTGTGGAGTCCAATTTTTGCTTCCGAATTTTATGCAAAGCAGCGGCCAAGCGGAGCGGCGCCACAAAGGCCGGATTTCCTTACTCCGACGAACGCGAGACTTCGAACGAGAAAAGTTTTGTTGGCCCCTTTTGGGTCTTGGCGGTTGCTGCTTTCTACAGGTCTTGATACATTACATGCCCGGATATCCTGCGTAACTGCAGTGGACAATAATTTGTTTAAATTTCTTCAATAACTTGTCGCGATGCACTTATTCAATAAAGAATAAATTTACACTTTTAGTCTTTTCTCTGAATCAGTTGTTTTTTCATTAAATGTCAAGTTTGATCTCTAAATAGATTACGCGTGTAATTAATCACGAGTTTAAAAATTATTCTTAACTTGTCCTAAAAACATGTAATTTATGAATTTTATTTTTTTTTTTTAATCTTAAATTTGTTTGTTTTTTTATTTTGCGGTTGAACATCTGGTTGAATTGATAAACTCAGAAGAAAACATCCTTTTTTGATCTCACTGTATTTAAAATTGATAAAGTTTGTAGTATTTTTGCATTGCAATTATGGTAAGCACAAAAAGGCTCGAGTTTTGTTTCCGTAATTGAGTTATAGTTTCACTCGACATATTAATGTTGGTGTTAACCTTGAAATAAAACATAAAATAATTTAAACCACGCCTTATGTGTTTAAATCAGATCAAAAAAACCGCCTAAAATACAATTTTTCTGGTAAAAGCGCATTTTTATCCACGGAAAACATTTCACGAACGAACGCTCACCATCGGAAATTGAGTTTGCAAACGTGCGAGCAGAGAAAACAAACAAATTTTTCGTAAAAATGTAAACAAATGAAGCTGACGCTCGGAAACAAACAACAGAAAACAGACTTACTTTGAACGAATCATTCACCGCCTCGCGGATTCCACAACACGGTGTATGTAATCACACAAATTTGAATAAAGTCCTGCTCTATCTCAAACGCGATGATTTGTTGCTTTCTCCGCTGATCACTTCCTGTGAGAGTAGACAAGACAACGTTTAACCCCTTGCGACCTCGAGTTAAGCGCAAGGCTGTGGAGCATCATCAGATGACGATGAAGGATGCCCCTCCTATGATAATTGCCAGCGTAAAAGAGGCGCTTCCTCTTTCCCCCTACTACTGCACTAATTCCCTTGAACTCTGCACTGAATTCCAGTTAATAAGTCAAAACCTACATAAGATTGCTCTCCTTAACAAATAAGATCCGTGTCGGATTCCGAATATTACTCATCGTTCCGAGCGAGCAAAACGAAAACAAGTGCACGACCTTCTGTGAAATGCCAAATTACATCATCGAAAGTGCTTTATATTTAAAAATAAAAAAAATAAAAGTCATTTGCAAAAAACGGTTGTAAATCTTTTTTTCAATTCATTTGCATCACTGCTATTTGTGTTTTGTTGACTTAAAGTGCGAATGTTACTCACCTCGTCATCTGGGATGCTGCGGGCGCGGTTACGTTTCACTGAATTATCGGGTTAAGATTGTAAGTAAAAAGTTGCTCGTGAAGAAGCGAGTTTTTGCAAGTATTCCTTACGGGACGGATTCAGAAGAAATGAGCGTCAAACAAAAAAAAAAAAAAAAAGTTAAGGGAAAAAAAAAAAGAAAAAAAAAAAAAGATTAGCAAACATGCAGCGCCATGCCAAAAATAGGGCTGAAACAGGTCATCCAAACTTGAGCCGTTGAGCTCTCTCAACACTCATTTGTCTAAAGGTGGTCTATGAAAAGACAGTTGTGTGACTCAGTCAAACCACGACCCGTCGCTCCACCCTTCAAGGTTATCGCTTCTTAAGGGAGTGCGACGTGGTAATTTTCCTTTTTGTTTTTTTAAGTTCACTTTTTTTTTCTGTTTTTTTTTTTTTTTTTTTTTTTTTTAGTGGTGAAAACTTGCAAAGGAAAATTTGTAATTATCAATTAAGATTTTTTTATGATTACGAGACGTAAATTGTTTTGTATGATGATTTGTGGGTCAAATGTGCATATTTAGCCGAGAGAATGTCGAGATAATTCGATTAGATGTAATGTGATAAGCAGTAACGGTTGTCATGTGGAATCTGCAGCCTACAAATGATTAAATGTGACTAATTTACGCGATTTTCTTCATTGAGAACACAATTTGTCAATGATATTTTTACATAATGCATTTTGTCTACAGCGAAAGCTACTGGAGTGCGAAAAGGTATTTTGCTTGATTTTTGCAAACATTTACATAAATACTGTAACTTCAATTGTGTCGGTATAAAACTTTTTTTTTTTTTTTTTTTTTTTTTTTTTTTTAAATTTTAAAAACAATTCATAACATTTTCAATGTTAATCAAAGTGCAGTGCCACCTGTTGTTAAAATCTGATATCAAAAATAAAAATGTTACCTAAATAAATTTCTCTATTTCAAGTTTCAAATTTTTAACTCAAGGTGGCGAATCACAAGCAACAAACCTCACAACTTTAAGAATAGTTCAACATTCTCTACTTTATCTATTATTGCTACAAGTGGAGATCAGACTGATAAACAGAAATGTCAATGGAAAAAAGGGTAAAAGACCAAACAAGTTTCTCAGGTTTAAGACGGGTGCCAAAGTGAGTTGTGAAGAAGTGTTGCACGTGTCTAAAAGAAGACAAATTAAGAAGTGAGGGAAAAAGTAAAGAAAAGAAAAAAATACCTTCACCTCCCTTTAGCCAAAGCAAGAATAAATAGCTGCGATGGACTTGACAAAGTAAGTTTTAAAATATTTGTAGCAAATAGTAGCAAAGATGAAATTTAGGAAGACGGATGAAGTGGTGATAAAGTTTACACGAAATAAAAGGAAATTGAAATCTTGTAAACAAGATGATGAAGAGAAATTAGTTTTTACTAAAGGAAGTTGCAAGTGATACGTCATTGCCACTTGAAGTTGATTTAAGTCGAAAAAGTAAACCGCAGAAAAAAGAATTACAAGTCTCGTAAAACTCAAGTGGTGAAAGGATTAAGTGGATCTCAGTTTAGTTTGGAATTTTTTGAATGAAAAATTGTATACACATTCAAAAACGTGTACACTACTTTATTTTTAAAGTGTTTGTGCCATTGTTATTTATAGCCCATGTTTTTTTTTTTAATTATTTTTTTAATTCTTGAGGTAGACATATTGCATGTTTTTTATCAAAGCCTATCTTTGAACTGTTTACAGCGAAGACTAGTAATTTAAGTGTCTGATAATTACTTTTGTCATTGCACTTTTATCGTAATTGAAAAAGGGATTAGAAATTTTTGACAACATTTTTCAATCATTCATGCGTTAAGTGTAAAAATAACGTTCGTTTTGATTAATTGCGGTATTGAATTTACTTAGTTACACAAAAAAAAAAAAAAATATTTTGCAACAACTCTGATGATGTAAAATTCACAAAATTAAATCGCAACTGTGCATTCTTAATTCATTCACTTTTAAGCAGTGTTAATAAGATAATACACAATAGCATTTACATATTAATTATAGTGTACACTTAAATCATGTAAATTATCAAAAAAATAATAATAATAATTATAGATTACTTTGAACTTATAAATTTCATCATTTTCACACACAATCTCGCCAGTCAAGTCCACCGCACGAAAGGGACACTATGAAATAAATCACCAACTAGAGAGAAAAAAAATAGAAATTAATAACAAATCACTTTCCATTTATATTATAATACTCAACTATAACCACAACGACGATAATTACAGTCAATTTCACGTTTTTCCAGTAGATGGAACGAGCCAGAGTTCTGCTTCTTACTCTAAATTGAACAGACTATAAAAAATTTTTAGAATTTAACCATCATTTTATAATTTTTTGACTTAAATACCTCGGTACACAAATTGTCCGTTTTGCTGACCAATAATTCTAATCTTTCTCCTCGATGTGCAATATTGTCTAAAAAATAAACAAATTTACATATTTAGAAAAAAAAATTAAAATAAGTTTCGCAGTCACTTTCTCACCAATATTCTTCACCATAATGTCCTTTAATTCGTCCAGTTCTCCTTGCACTTTGGAAACTGTGTCGAAATCTTTCGCTTCGGAAAAATGTTTCTATAGATTAAATAAAATATTGTTAAAAAAAATTATTTTAATGTTGTAAATTCTTGTTTTTGAGTTTACGAACCATTTGAGCTGCTAAAATACGAGAAAACTCGCTATTCATGGCAAAAGGTAACGCAGTTTTCGCTCTTTCGCCATAGGAAGTTTGAAATCTACAATCACAAAATCATTTATTTATTTTCCTATTCCAACCCAATGTTTACTCTCAACGCACCTCCTTTTAATTTCACTGAGATAACAAAACGCACGAGACCGTTCAAAATCCTATTTCACCAGGAAGCAAATTTAATACTTTTAATACAAACTACTTACACAAGATAAGTTTCAACTTACGTCATCTGTGATACACAAATAAATGATCCTGTCTTCAGATACGTAGTGGAACAAATAACTGAAAAACGCGCATTGATATTATTTTTTATTTTTCCCATTTCCATTTTCATTTTTTCATATAAATTTACCTGCCATGAGAATACGTGAGTTTGCCATTTTCAGGCGGAATTTTAGCTAATATCTGCTCGGTGACTTCAGCAAAATTTCCAGCACAGCTTGCGTACTTCGCAAGGACGGTTATGCCCCTAGCCACGACCGAGTACAGAATTGGCATGGTTAGAATTTGTGATTTACAATATTCCTACAACCTGTTAATGCAAGAAAGACGAAATTAAACAGTTGAAAATGGTGAAATTTATACAAAAACCAACCTAAGAATGCGAGTAATGCTATCTGCCCCTTGTTGTTGATAACAAAATACGTCACAAG
>JAQFZP010000498.1:0-33962 GCA_034695745.1 Geophilus truncorum
TCCGGGTTATGCGCAAGATATTTAAAAAAGCGTGCGAAATTGGACCGCTCTCGTGTCTTACAAATGCGCCTCCACCATCTTGAATGCTCGTGCCACATTCGTGCCCAGCCTATGGCATACGGAGGGTTCCATATTTTAGCGACAGATGGCCAACGGGTCCATTTTCACAAGAAGCATCTAAAGTCATGGATACGGCTGAGGAAGAAAGAATAAACACACCTGAATTAAAGCTGCCAAAGAATATTTCTTTGCCTATTACGAAGATTAAGATGATCATGAAAAGTTCTCCCGAAGTTGCAAGTATTAGTCAAGAGTCGTTGCAGCTAATTGCAAGGGCAACGGTACGAATTTGTGAAATATGACAAGTGTTGCACATGCCCTAATTTAGTTTATTATTTATATTTTTTAGGAAATGTTTATTCAGTATTTGGCTTTATTAGCTTTACGAAATAGCAATGATGCATATTCGGTCGAGTATCAAGATTTGGCTGAAGTTATAAATGACAGAAATACAATGAGTTTTCTCCAGGGTGTGTTTTGCCCTTCGTTTTTTCTTGTGCTGTTTATTTTATTTTTTTATTCTTTTAGAGATCATTCCACGTAAGATTAAGGCTAAGGATTACTTGGAAATGATGGAAGAGGATGACGAAAGTGATGCAACTGACGACGATGACGAAGAGGAGGACGAAGGAGAAGAGTTGGAAGATGACGACGAAGAAGTAATAACTGAAAGTTAATTTATGATTTTTTTATTGTGTTTGTGTTACAAATCAAAGCTGTGATACAGTTTCCGGTAACGAACGGATTTGTGAATTTTGTCTCGGTTTACAACATGTAAATCAGATCATATCCATCTGTAACAGTAAAAATGCATAATAAAATTAATGACGAATTAAATGTGGTTGTTTTCTTAATTTACCAAGTCATCTTCATCTTCATCAACCGCTTCTTCGACCTGAGTTGGTTGTTCTTCGTCTTTCAAAAAGTCATCCGCTTCTTGAGACGAAGTGGAACTCTTAGGGTTCTCATTAGAACTGATCAACGTTATATTTTCTAAAACAAATAAATGATTTTTAAATCATGTGCGTGCTTTAATACATTTCACTAAACAAACCTCTTTTTAGTACATTCCAAAACTCTTTTCGCCCTTTTGCACCGTAATTACTTTTGATGTCTTTTACAAAATCGTTGAATTGCTCGAATGCAACCTTGCAAGCCTCTACCCTCAACGCTTTAACACACGACAAAGCTTTGTCGTACAGCTGGGCACCAAACGATTTCATCACCAGGTCATGTATAACAGTTTGCATCTCTTGACACACTGAATTTAAAATAATAATAATTTTACAAATAAAATCCCTAGGCATATTAATTTTCAAAAAATTACATATTTCTGCCGATTTTTCTTTTTGCTGTAATAAACTCTTAAAATCATCAACAGGATTTACGGAGCCAATTGACTGCACTGGACGTTGAATTAAGTCGTCGATTCCTCCAGTAGACGAATCAAAACGTGTTTTTTTGGCTTCTTCTGCGTCGTCTTCGTCGTCTCTGTGAATAAATTTAATTATGATTATAAAATCTCAATTATTATAGTGTGATTGTATAATACAGATGAGTAAACATCTTTCGCTTCTTTTTCTTTTTCTCAACGACTTTCAGAGAAAAGGCTTTTTGCAGATGATCAATAAGCGGTTTGCAGTTTACCGCAAGCAATTCTTTTAGATTAAGTTTTTCCATAAATCGATCCTCAATTTTAGGAAGTATGTCTTTTGGATGTTGAATACGGTGAGCGATACACTGAATATGAAAAAAAATTAAAACCTTATAAATTCATTTGTAAATTAAATTACTTGATAAGTTCTCTGAACAATTGGATTCAAAACCAAACTCGACTTTAACGTATCTTGTCTGCAAATTGAACTGAATTAATTAAACAGGTATCGAGTCGGAGTACAAAAACAAAAAAAAACCAACCCGTTCTCTTCTGAACACAGATTCATACGTTCAATCAAATCATCGACTACTTTTAACTGCTGGTCGTTCGGTTTAGGCAACGAAGGAAATGTAAACTTCCTAACATCTTCCATAAATGGCAAAAGTATAAGAACCAGTGCCTGAAAGAAATAAAGATAATAAATTATTAAAAATTTTATTATTTTATGTTCTTATATACTCACTTCGTAATTAGTTTTTATAATAGGTGACAAAAAACCCATTTTTGGCCCTGACCTATTCGAATAGCAATACCGTACTATGGCAACCATATCAGAATCGTATAATGCATTGATTAAAGCAGACAAAGCATGTGCAGCAACCTAAAATTTACAAAACAGACAAAGTTAATGATACAATAAAACTTGAATAGGATTTATTTCTCATGTAATTACTTCGTCATCTTGAATAGCTTCAACAATTCGGCAACCACTTCCGAAATAATAATGCACTTTGATATTATCAGACTTCGTGAAACCCATTACAGACAAACATTTTTCACTGCCATTGTATTTCATGTGCTCTGTATCTGCTTCTGAGAATGGAACCATTGTAGAGCCATACTTGTAGGCTTAAAATGAAATAAGACGACGTTTAGAAGACAAAAATTAACGTAAGTTATTCCATATTTGATACCTCTCATCAAGTCTTGGTCTTCAACTTCTGTTTGTGCTTCATCGTTTTTATGATACGAAGTGACAGTCATTAAGCCAGAATCAACGTCTCCCGCGTAGCAAGATTTAAGTGACTTAGGTCGAAACTCTTTAATTTTTACATAAACAGACACGGGAATTTCAAAATTCTCTCCAATGTCTAAATTGACGTTCCAAGGTGTCGAGCGCGTGTCTTTTGTTTGGTAGGATATTAAATGAGGAATTGCTTCTCTGAAATTAAATTAAAAATAATTGCACTGGTAATGTTAAATTTAGAATTATCGAACATACGAAAATTCGTAACCGACGCCATTTGTTTTATCTAAGATGGATTTCATTAATTTTTGAGCCTCACAACGATGCATTTCCTTTGCGCCGCAAGGCGTACTGTTTTCCTCATCCAAGTCTAAATCAGGTCCACTGCAAAATAGAAAAAGCGTTTAATATTATTATCAAAAACATACAATTTTAATATTTGGACTCACATCACATTAAGTGTCACATTTGAATGCCTCAATCCTTTGATAATTGGAGCAATGTCGCCTGATTTAAAGTCCCCTCCGAAATTCGAAAAAAACACAATTGTTTTTGTAGAAATGGGTGCACTTCTATAAAAATAAATAAATAATAACAAATAATAATTTAAACATGTTAATTAATTGATTGAAAGAAAATACTTAGGCAGTTCATAAATCACATTAAGAGCAACAACCAAAGCATCGACGAAATCACCGGACACTGTGGTGAGTTGAGTGTTTTTGACTTTTTCAATGAAGCGCCAACTGGCCGGCATCAATCCAATTTCTTCCGTAACGTGTTGATATTGATCTTTCTGTATGCAGAAAATTAAATGTTTATTTAGGTAACAAATTTCGACAGTAATAATCTGTGGTTCACATTGGCTAAATTATTTTTGGTGCCTTGTGTGCCAAATAAGACAAGAGCAAGTTCGTCTTTTGAATCGATAAAAATTTTGCGTTGTATTATCCATTCGATGCATTTAACTGACAGATCAAAATATGAGCAGTTCTCGCCTGGAATCTCTTCATTCATCGTTGGTCCTACATCTAACACAAACACCACGACTTCGTGTTCTTTCTGCAAAAAAATGATAAGTATTAAGTAAATAAAATGAATAACGTACAGGTATCAATTAGAAATTTACTTTACGACTCATTTTAAGTTTTAAGATTAATGCTATCGAGCAATGTTGATCAAGTTCAGAGTGGATCTATGATGTTATTTTCACAATCAAATGCCATATATGAATTACAGATAAATACTTTCTTCCTTCACTTTAACTATTGTTTACTGTGTGAGGAGAAGTGCAATCGTGCCCCAACACGATCTGCACCAAACACTCCATAGACGATAGTGTCATCTAGCGGTGTTATCAGAAACTTTCGAAGTCATCAGTTTTCCTGCAAACCAATAGTTTGTAATAAATAAAAAAAAGTTTAGAAGTTTAACTTAGCTAAGAAAGAAAAAAAAAAAAGTAAAACATTATGTAGCCTATAAATGAAGAGTAAAAGAAAATTATTTTGAATAAATGTGTGACTTTGAACTGAAACGTTTCGTCAATCGCATACAGTTATATCATCAGATAAGAAACAAGATTTGTGCAATATTTTTACGGTATTACGAATGTCAGTTTTTAAAGGAAAATTTCCAAACCTCTTGTTTAAATCTAAAAATTTTAGTTGCCTCAAAGACAAGTAATCTAGTGGTGATGTACAATAAAAATTTTTTTTTTAAATAAATTAAAAAATAAATTTTAAAGACTGCTACTGCTTTTAACTCTTTATTCGCTATTTTTTAAACCATGAAACAGCAATTTGCAGTCCACAATTGCTATTGTCAAGGGAATACCATTTGTCCATCCAAGCGCGACGCGCAAAGTCGAGCAATAGCAATTCCTTTTCTTCGAAATCAGCTTGAGCCTGCAGTTGTCTACCTAGAGAAATAAATCAAACCTGCCGGGCGAACAATCTGTTTTATCTTTCGAAAACGAAGCTTATCTCTGCGGCCAAGGCGTAAGCCAAGCACCATTCAATGATTTACATGCATCTCAATCACGTCTTGAAGCTCAAATCAAAGACACAAAAACTATGTTTTCGGTACGATTCATCTATGCTTGTTAACCTTACGTTCACTGATACGATAAAGTAGGCTATAATCTTATTCAATTCAAAAAAAAAGTAAAAAAAAAAAGAATACAATAGGCCCTACTGGGATTCGAACCCAGGATCTCCTGTTTACGAGACAGGCGCTATACCACTAAGCCACAGAGCCGATATGCATTGTTTGTCACTCTGTCTCGTCTTTCAATTTCATAATTTTTAAATTCAATAAAAAAAAAAATCGAGTTTTACTCGCTTTAGTACATTACCGGATATCCAATATCCGTTAACGTAAAACTGCAAAAAAAAAAGTATGTTGCATAGTTGCTCAACATTGCTTATACCGGTATATGTAAAGGTTACATAGTGGAGCAGGGCTGAGAGTAAGAAAAAAATATGAAAAAAATTCTTATACCAATTAATAAAATGTAGGCGGAAGTTTTGAAGCTTAGAGGAAGTGTCTTTCCGCTCGTTCATTGAGGAAACAGTAAGAAAACGCCCAAAACTTACCATCCGACACTCCTCAATAAACAATACACATGTGTATAAATGCTTGTTACGCCACTGTATACACAGCTAATGTTTAGTTCATTACTAATGCTTAAAAATTGATGAAAATTGAAATTTGAAATATCCTGCAAATCAATTCAGGGGTATAAGATGACTGGAAATTAGTGTCATGTGATTAAGTTACTCGGGATTGATAAAGGTTTTTGAATAAGTGATTAAAATTTAGAATAAAAGAGTTACACCTATTGGTAAACAATAAACAAGTTGAGAAAAAAATAAAAGCAAGATAAAATGAAATTTATAAACATGTTTTCAAAGTTAATTTGGTAATCATCATTTATTCTTTGTGCTGTCAATTTGTTGTTGATCTGAAGTTCCGGACAAGGAGTGGACAACTATCAATACAGAAGCAATGAAGAAAAATTGTAGGTAGGGCAAGGAAATAATAAAAGCATTAGTTCTATGTGTAATTGTATTTAACAGCTTCACAACATCGTAAGCATGTTTTCTTCATACCCTAATATACTGTACTGAATCAAAACACTCTTTACTTTTTCTAATTGCAACAGATTTTTCTAATTTTTAATGTTATATAAACAACAATAAAATTTAATAAGATTTTTATGATTTCTTAAATACAAAGAACTTTGATCATCTTTGCTTTTCTTAAAATCAACATTTTATTTTTTTTCGAATTTACTTTTATTTCAAACACTGTGCAGCTTTTTGCACAGTTGACGTCCTTCTCAGTGAACTTTGGAATGAATGATTTCCATTTTACAGACTGTTATTTTTTTTTCTCTAAACTTATAAAAATGGAATAATTTCCACCCCAAATTTGAGTTTCTTTATTTTACAGAAAACAGCAAACTTTTCTCTTTTTTCCCTCTTCTCGTTTCTCGTTCACCCTCTTTTTCCTCCCGCCATTTCCCGGATGAGCGGGGGCGCTAAAACCCGCCTTGGAGAATGTCAAGGATTCGAGTCGGCGCCCAGTAAACCTCCCCATTTGCCAATATTCAAGTCTCACCAGTCCAACATACGCAAACATTCATACGCAAACCAATGCTCTGAGGTGAAGCCAACACCGCTCTCCAGATCCACATCAAATTTGATTGATACCGTATGACGAAAAGGCAACATTAATTGTAAGACTGATATTACGGTATATCTACATATACTTACTGGTAAGCTACTTCCCAATCAACAAAAACCCAGGTACTGATCAATTCTAGTTTTAGTTCACTAAAATTTGTAAATACGGTGTTGAAAAATAATCGTTTCAAGTCCGAAAACAATTTTAAAACTTTCAGTTTTTATTTTTACTGTACCGTAACTGGATGTTTGTAAAGTGCAGCAAAAGTGAAACTAGGATATCCTTCATGGCCTAAGTTTATTTATTGTTATAGTAATGTTCCCATTTTTAGGCAAATATTACTGAAGTACAAACAAAAGTGCAGTTTTAACATGAACTAGTTACTCATGCTTGTACTGTAGCTACAGAAACTGAGTCAAAGTTCAGCAATGCAGCAACAAGTGGTTTTATTCGCACAATAAAAGATTGACTCAAATTTTCAGCTAACAGCTCGACTTAAATAATTTTTAAATATTTAATTTTATTGGTCACTTGAGGAAATTTGGTAAACATTTTTTAAATTTAATTATTTCACGTATGACGTCAACTTTGCATTTCGCATGTGATTTATTTGAATAATTCGAGTATGGTGTGTAATTTTATTACCAGAGGGCACTTGGTTTAAATTTCTTAAAGTAAACTAATTTAGCAAAAGTATGACTGTAAAAATTAATTAGACTGAGAATTTTTTTTTCTCGAATTTTTTTTTTTTTTTTTAAAGTGTGAAAAGTTCTCAAAAGATTTTTCGACGGCTGGTAATAGGAGAAGAGTGTTTTTCAAACTGCTGAGCCTGCTGCATTCAGACATTCTCATATCCACAGATCGAATTACATGAACTCCACAGGGCCTAATTAACAAGTCACTTGGCACTGCAGTGTGTCCCCCTTGACCATTAGCTATATGATACAATTCATAATGTATACGTGTTCAAAGAAATTGGAACAAATTATTTTTCTGTTGCAACATTAGAATCGCACTTTTAAACTGAAAAAAAAAAGTTAAAATAGAATAAAATATAAAATACAAAATTTGGTAAGAGATTAGTATTACACTTAAATAAAACAGGATAAATGCATGAAAATCAAGTTATTTTTAAAAAACCTTATTTTTGAGTGCATTTGGGTATAGTGATTAATTTTTTTCATTTTTCGCAAATAAAACCTAAATACACAAAAAAATTAGAAATATTTTTAATTTTAGGGTTAATAAATAGTAATTACCGAAATAAATAAAGAAAATATTATTTTTCCCATTTTTCACCACTTATTTCTAATGCAAACAAAATTTCTTTCCAATAGGCTCACTCTGAGTCTCTGACCATCGGCCATTGCGTGAGGTACCACCATATGACGTCAGATCTTAGCACACGACGAACGCGTGCTGAATAAGCGGGCAAAGCTTTAATGAGAATTAAGCTGAAAAGTCCAAGATTTGTTAACAACATCAACATCGTACCTCACTTTCTCCAAGGAGAAGATTCCAGTTGAATGTAAGTTACTTTCTGTCTTGATTTTAATTGCGTCCACTGCTCCTCTGTTTGACCGGCAGCAGTTGGCGATTGCAACTGACCGAACTCACGTGTATCACGAGACACGTAGACGAGTTTATTTTTTTAAAGATAAAAGATTTGGTATATTTGGTAACACAACATCATTATCATAAATGCTTACATAAAATTATAAGGTTGATTATTATTATAGTAACGTAAAAATCAGCATAAAAATCAGAGAAAGTGTCAAATGTTTATATTAAGTGATGAAAGTTAGTGGAAAAGTTTTATCAGTTACATAAATCATTTTAATAATGATTCTCCTAATCGAAGATCAGCAACCACGCTTTATAAATTTATTAGTTTACACTAACTTATCTAATCCAGAGTTTTAATCTAAATATTCATACAGTTAGAAAAAGATTGCATTTTACGGTACGACGGTACGGTAAATCCCAAATACTGTAGGTAAAATTGTCATTTTTCAGAAAACCACAAATTTTTTTTTTAATGATGCAATCATTTTCTATGTAAGTGAAATTTATACAAATATAAACAGTATTGAAATTTAATAATTTTTATTAATTTTTTTTTTTAAATTTTATGCGTTTCTGTTCGTGCACATGATGAGACTTGAACTGCATTCGCCTTATTTTGGGTTTCATATTTTCAAACACTGGGCAGAGATAACCCGAACTGACCTCCCAAAACTTTTCATCACAGTTCGCAATATGCTGTGGGCAATTGATACATTCAATACGAAATGAACTCTGACTGCATCAATTTTGAGAAAGAGTGTTTGCTAATAACTCACATAAATTTGTCAGATTTTTTCAAACGGAAGAGGCCTAACTGCGCAGCCACAATTTCCTCTCAGATCAATAGCTCTCAATTGCACTTCACTTAGTTTAAAATAATTTTATTTAAAATTTTTCAACACCAGGAGCGATTTACGTTATCAGCTTCGGAGCTGGGGAAGCCTCTGCGATTCGTTTTTTATATTTTTACGATAGGGCTAATCAAAAAACGAGCTTAATCTGAATGTTGTTTAGACACTGCTTTACAGATAAAATACTCCATTTGATATACACTCCTGGAGCAACACATGTTCTGAGAGTTTGAGACTGCTATTAGCGATTTTTTATCAATATGAAAATATTACGTTTTGAGATTGATCTTGTTAATTCATTTCCTGATTATAAGCGAAAGCGAAAAGAAATGCGACTATATTTCTAACAGGGAGTGGAGTGAAAAGACGTCTTAATTAGAGTATATTGTGAAGTGTAAATCAGTTGGTGACATGATTTATGGCTGGCTAATGTGTCATTTTGTTTTTCGTCGTTTAAAAATTACTCTTTTTTTTGAGAGGAAAAGAGATAAGAGGGGATTGTAAACTGCTAAATACATATTAGGATGTAAACTGTTTGGTTTCACTTAAGACAATTCTCTTGAATTGGATGTTATCTTGACAATGGCTGAGTCTGTTGATCATTTGGAAGCCCTTAGTGTATTTATTCAAAGATAAGAGAAAGAACTTCTCACAGTGTGTATTCACAACCATCTTCTTCGACATTTGGTTTGGTCCTTTGGACTTGCACTTGCACTTTGTATCTCTCACTTCTAAGCAGTTTTCTCAGTATTTATTCGAGAGAAAAAATAATATTTACAGTTCTCGAAATAAATTTTAGTTCCTCAATCGAGGACTGATTCATAATTATCTGGTGATTTTTTTGTGACTTATATTATATTATTATATTAATGAACATTGTAGAGGTTGACTTTGATTTTTTTACTGTAAACAAGAAGTTAAATGTACAACTGGAAAAAGGAAGGGAAATAATATGACTAACTGGGTTTATAAATTCCAAATTTAATTTTGGAATTTTTAATATCAATTTAAATTTTTTATATAAAATTTGAGTGGCGTATTTTTTGCTCTGCCCTTCAAAATGCGCTTAAGTTTCGAGTGAGCGAAAGGCGATCTGCTATTCGTCTTGCTCAATCCTGTCAAAGGAAAAATTTCGTTCTGTAACCTTAATATTAGCACACGCTAATGGATTCAAAGTTTACACCAAATTCGCATGTAAAATAAAACCGATCAACTTCAACATTTCACTTTTTTTCTAATGTAACCAAGTACTTAAATTAAAAAAAAAAAAAAAAAAAAATCACTTTTCCCATTCTTGAATATACAGTAATATTATTAAAAATAATTATTTTTTTTCTACCATGCAACAAACTAACAATTCAAAAAGAGGGAAAACGACTCTCTAGAGTGCATACAACAACTTGAAACTAAAAAGAAAAAAACCCCTCCATTACGCCGAGTGGTGGCGCATTTTATAGCCCTGAAGCAGCTTGTTTGCTCAGCCGCAGACCCTCAATATTGAAGGCACCCCCTCATGTCCTCTTTTCCACTAGTCAAATGTTTATAGCTTTACTACGCCACTGCCTATATGCCGCTCGCATGCCCAGATAAAAACCATTAAGAGATAACAAACGGCGCCCCCTATACACGACACGCTAATTTTAGACAGTCAAATGTTACGTATGTACACTTACAACGTTTAATGCATAGCAGAAACCCTCTCACATTTTATTTATGCACTTTGAAAATATTCTAAAGGGTTAAAAATGCTTGAGAAAAGGAGTGGGAGCGAGTCATGTGCTCGGCAGTGACTTTGCAAATATTTTTTACGTAAAAATAACTCTTCTGATAGATTAATTTTATATTTAGTGTTGGATGGAAATAAAAATAACTCTTCAATGGGTTCAAAAGGGAATTAATCGGTGAATTTTTTTCGGATTAGTTAAAGGAGTTAATCGTATCAATAGAGTGATAATGAAATCTTGTTTGATAAAATATCTCAGTTAGAGTGATTGGGACTTTGTAAATAATGGGATATAAAAGTGGGTTTTTAATGAACATTTGTGAAAAAATTAAGGAAAAAATGTGGTTTGGATTAGTGCTCGTGTTTGGAGCTCATCCCCAAGTTGAATCTCATTTTAATGGCTATCAACGATTGGTGGCGCTTCCTCCTTTTGTTTGCTACCTCTGTCCAATCAGATGGACAAAACTGCAAACCGATGCCACTCTTTGAATTCCAGAGTTGAGTTTCAAGTCCAAATCTCTGCCTCTAGGGCATCGTACTGGAAAAGTAAATAAATAATAATAATTTATAGAAAAATAAAATTGAGCTATTAATTTATTTGTTAAATATAAAATATGAGTTTATCTTTATATTATGTCATAATGGTGGGGAATTTAAATGAATTAATGATGACAGTTTCTTGAGTTTTAATTTCAAAATTGCAGTAAATTTAGAAAGTTTCTTCAATTTTTTAATTAATCTAATCTTACTTTTGATACCCCCAGGGGAGATCCAAAGACTCTTTGAGCACGTGAATAAAATAAGATTATTTTCGAAACCCCTATTCAGTATAATTAGTCATCTTCCAATCTTTGTATTTCTACTGAAACCAGTTGAAAATAATCATTCGAAGCCACGATCACCAACAAGAGAGATGAAGGTAAATTGTTTCCGATATTAGAGGTAAAATACTGAGCTATAAAGAGAACTAGAAATACAAATGCGGTAAATCCAGTGATTTTAACGAACAACTGAGTAGAAATCATACGATAATTGATGGGTGTATAAGTTTAGATTTAATTTATCCTTAATGGTATTCGATTAGTTAATTTAATTTCTAGAATTAATAGTGTCTGTATCCTAAGAGTTAAGATTGTGATTGGGTAAATGAGTTAACTGAAAATTTATCAAACTGACAGAAATAAGAATTTTTGGTTTTTATGAGACAAAATTCATCAACAATAGCATGTAATTCTTAGAAAAAAATTTTAATGTTTAATTAACGATTATTAGTTTGACTCTGGTGTCTAAATTTTCCACTTTTACACATTTCGATACAAGATTTTTTTTTTTTAATTTATTAAAATTCAGTTTGCCTCTATTTAGTTTTTCCCATTTACTTTTCCCTCTAACAAATGACTTCAAAATTTCTTATTTCAGATCTCTGAGCACTTATACCGCACGTTAAAACTCCAAGAATCAATGGCCACAAACACCCAAGCTCAACCAACTCCAGCAATCAACAACGCCAGCTCGTGGTTGAAACAGGAACCAGACGCGATGCGAGCTCTCCATTCGACACCGTCTTCAACCCCGCCCACGCTTGACGCGAACACGGCGACGGCTGACCTGGAACCCACGTCCAAGTTGAATGCTCTGTCCCCTTCAACCACCTACATTTCCCCTCACACTCCAGAGAAGACACCCCCAACCCCTACCAACCACCACCATCTCCTCATGGCCGACTACACCGCGTACACCACGGCTGGCGACCCATCGCCGCCCCCTCAGCACCGTACCCCGTACGCTGCTTCCCCGAGCCGAGACTACTACGCGGTAAGTGGCGGTCTCCCCATGGACGGCAGCAACGGTCAGTTCTCAGACGCAAACTTGGCATCGGCCAGTTTTACAAACATGTACATTCGAAACCCGGCCGCGTCCGTCTTCCCGTTACAATATTTCAATAATCAAGACACCCCAAACACCAACAACGGCTGGACAACGACGACCCCTGGGTTACCTACCGACGAATACACTGCCTTGAAGAATTCGACCGGCTCGTTGCCATCTATCGGACAGCGCTTCTCCTTGACCGGAACCGGGGCCGGACTGACCCCGAGGAGCAACGGGTTGCAGACTTATACATCTGCGTACATGAATGCAGCGAGTCCGAGTGAATTGACCACGTGGGCTGCGTACGATTCGGCATCGTTGCATTACGGAGTGGCCAATTCGACATCCCCGCCGATGGGACGCATGAATTCAGGTATGGAATTACAATAATTTCAGTGATTATTTTTATTTTATCTTGAGGTTTTGAGGTTAAAGTGGGCAAAGTGGGAAGGAAGTTTGTTTCTTTTTTTTTTAAGTGATTATTGTTTAGGCATTTAAAAAAATGCATTGACATTTTACAGTACGGAAGTTTGAAAAGGAAAAGTTTGTTTTTTTATGCTTTTTTTTTTTTTTTTTTAGTTTGGTTGTTGTTTGTTAAGATTAATGATTACATTTCGTTTGAAACGGTACTTAAGTAATAAGGTAGATTAAGTTTGTTTTGGTAATGTAAAGACATGAGCCGTAATGGCGTGCAAGGGAGCATCTGTCATCAGAAGCATTTTCTCGGCTCGTTAGTTTTGCCAACGCCGAATTAAACTGGGAGTCGAATTTCACACACAAACACACCCCTTGCCAACACTCACGAGTGTCCCTTCCTCTTCCACTTTTTTTTTCGATGCAGATTTCTTAAAACACGAAACAAAAAAAAATAACAAGAAATAAAAAAGGAACTTGACATGAGGCAAGTGAAAATGCAATGAAATGGACACTTTTACTATTCTACTCGCATGTCTATGGGTGGTCGGTTGACCAGTGCCAAAACCTTTACGATACGGCTATTGGTGTTGGGAATTAAGTTTGTAAAACCAGTGTGTCAAGAATTCCAACTATGCCTCTTTCTTGTCGTCAATAAACATTTTTTTCAACATTCTACTATCCATCTCAACTGGCGCCTCACATAATTTAAATCCTCCCCTCTTTACCCCTCAACATTGACCAGACAAGTTATATTTCTCTCCCCCTCAATTAAAAAAATAAAAAAGGAATAAAATTGAAATTAAAAAAAAAACAAAAAAAACAAACATTTTTTGCATATTTGTGTTTAGTTTTTATTTTTAAGTAAACAGGGATTTTAAGGAGACGCAAATTTTTCTCACGTGTTCTTATGGCGCCATGTATTCCCACGAGTCAGCGGATTAGGCACATTGCTGTCCTCACATGTCCACTGTAAATGAGAGGGTGGACGAGGTGGACGGGGTGGACTGTGGGGGTCAGGGTTTCAGACGAGTGAAATTTGGATGAAAGTGGAATTCTAAGAGAAGGTCTATTAACTCTTTTATTGTACTGTCATAAGGGGGATTCTAAGAAGCAGGAAAAGGGTTGTAAGCGGGTGAGATCAAAAGAAAAAGACCGCTACCACCTGCGTTCTCTGAGGGAACTCGCATGTAAATGTGGATAACACATGTCGAATGGAAGGTTGAAGTTGAAAAGCTAATTTTGTGTCGTTTTCTTTGTTTTATAGACAGCGATCTTTTCAACGACTCGCGGGAATGTGTCAATTGTGGAACGGTGTCCACGCCGCTATGGAGACGTGATGGCACCGGACACTATTTGTGCAATGCTTGCGGACTCTATCACAAGATCAACCGTGGAATGAATCGGCCTTATATCAAGCCACAGCGACGAATGGTAATTAAAATTATTTTTTCTTTATTTTAAATTTTAAATTTCTAAATTTTAAATTAAAAAAAATATATTATATTTTTTTGTTTCGAATTTTTGGTCAAGATGAAATTGCTTATCTGTTGTTATCTGGTATAGTCACTTATCAAACATTTTGCACAATTTGCACCAACTTATAGCGACATTAAATGCAATTACCAGGTGCAATTTCCCTGTGTGGCCCACCTGCCAATCATTGTTTTGTGTCAAGTTGATAAAAATAAATTTCAAAAACTGAAAAATAATTTTTTTTAAATATTATAAAAAATAATATTTAGGGTTTAGATTTTGATTTATTTTTTTGTGTTTTATTTTTAGTCTGCATCTAAAAGAGCTGGTATGAAGTGCTCTAATTGCTTCACAGAGCAGACATCGCTTTGGCGAAGAAATAACGTGGGTGAAGCTGTTTGCAATGCGTGTGGATTATATTATAAACTACATGGAGTAAGATAATTAAACACAGATACAATTTTACAGAATTTATAATTTACAATTAATTACAAATTTAGGTTAATCGCCCTCTTGCAATGAAGAAAGACAGCATTCAAACTCGAAAGCGCAAACCAAAAACTGTGAGTACACCACTTAAACAAGAAAATGATAATTCAAATGTGCAAGAAAATAAAGTTCGATCATTACGAGGTAACCGTAAACAAAATTAATGAAAAACGAATTATTATTTTTCTCTGTAGTTTCTGGAAATTAATCATTTTTTTAAATATTTTCTTTGCATTACGCAGTAAGTGACGCTAATCCAGTCAGCCACTACAACCTGTACGCCTCGAGCGCCTTGAACTTGCCGCCAGTGACATCACATCTTTCTGCCATTGCCAACTCGCAGTCAGTGGTGAAACCAACAAGTCTCTCTCCACCATTGTATCATCCTCCTTCAGTTTCGAATCATCATGACATGTCTCCATCGCCCCCTAACGCCATAACCACCACAACACGAATGGCTTCCGTTTCTAACGTGATAACCACGGCTATTACAACAAGTAACGGACGATACGAGCCGAGCTTTGGACATGATCACCACATGACTGCGAAAGAAGTATAAAAAGTACAAGACTCAAGTTGAAATATGTGTAATTTAATGTTTTTGGTTCCTTATACTCAAACCAGTTATAGATTTACCGTAAATAATGCTTTGATATCATGCAAGTTTTTGTACGTAACAATTTACAGTATTTCCAAGATATACTAAAATGATTTCAAGTAACTAGAGAGTTGGTTTCAATCATGTTTTAATGAAGTGAGATAAAAACATTCAACTCTGTATTACGTACTGTGATAACATATAACTATATACCTACAAAACTGTACGGTATTTGTGCTTTATAGATTTTCTTTATTCACTTTTCTGTAATTGGTTGTTGTAAATATTTTTTATTTACTTTGAAAATTTAGTAGTTTACATTTATTGTATAGTTAATGTGAACTCTTATAGTTTAATCTATTACATATTTAATCAAATATTTGTCTGTTTTTTGCCTTTTGATTTATACTTTTGAGTATTACATTCGGTGATACTGAAAAAGCATGATTTTTTTATGATATATGATGAATTTATCGAGCCCTTTTAAAAATAAGGTTTTAAATGACGTGGATTGTTGAAATTCCATTTGGATTTTACACATTTTAAAAAGGGTAAGATGATTCAAAGATGTGTGTTGCAGATAAACACAAGTTTACTTTTATTAAAAGAGGCCAGTTGAAGGAAAGATATTTTAAACTTGTAGTAACGTAAACTTACCGATGAACCTCACTTGCTTACAGGTAATGCTTCTTTTTAGTATTTAATTTTATTTTCAAACATACCTCAGGTTTTTATATAGAAACAATATCTGACCAGATGTGCCTGAAATGTACACGTATATCTCAAAGTTTGAATTGTACGTATTCGATGTATTATAAACATGACCAGAATTACATTAAAGTATTGATAAATTACGAATCCGTTTTTCAACTATTCTCAAACACAATTCTTATTATTCATTCACTCGAGAAATAATCCTACTCGGTTCATCCCTCAGTCTGACCACCTTTTGGCCCAGTCTGCATGTGGGTGTCTGGAATATGTCAGACCAAGAAAGATCTTTTTTAAAATTAAAAAAAAAAATGTTACAACACAAGATATTTTATTTTAAATTCTCTATCAAATGAAAAAAAAAAATCTTCAAATTTTATCAAAAGTCTGGATTTTTTAGTCAAAATATCACAAGGTCATTTGAAATCGAAAGTGTAATCAGTGAAAAAAACAGATGAGGATATTTGAAAATGACCTCATCAAATCAAATTAAGCAACACAAGTAATTAATTATCTGCTTATTTCATTTATATAAAGTGATTTTGACATGTGTTTATTGTAAATCAGGCTTAATTCCACGAACTTTCCTTTAAAAGAAATGAACTGACTCGTCGAGTAAATGTTTTTATGCATAAAAACTAATTTTGGAACACAAAGTTGTTGTTGTTGCTCAGCGCCGATTCACAAACCCTCTCAACAGACTTTCCCACAATTTGGTTGCTGTGTCGGGAAGTTTTAGTTGCTTCAGGATCATTCACTTTGATTCTATAAGCACGTTAAGTGCTTCGTGTATGGCACGATAAGATATGTTCGCATGAGTTTTGCCTTCGCCCACGTGATTTATTGGCTAAAACTGGAGAGAGTAAAATATGATTACTCATTTTAGTTTGTGTATATAAGCAAGTTTGCATTTTAAGTGGGTTTTATGAACATTATTTCCCCCACATGGCTTTAGTTTATGTTTTTTACTGAAAAAATTAAATAGGTAAAAGATGAGCATAGGTATGTAAGTAGGAAGTTGTTGTACTTTATCTCATCTGTTGTACATATTATTATCCTGGAGAATCAACACTAGATATTGGTATCTAACGATATTATAAGATATAAAGACCTTTAAAAGAGCTTTCGTCCTACGCAAACTGTATAAAGGGAGGAAAATCAACACATTTAAGTACCGGTACTATAATTATATTTTTCGTTGTAATTTAATTCTGTACAAAAATAATTTTCAGTAATTTTCTGATGATGAACTTTTATGAGTTCATATTATAACTACAGTGGAACCCGTTTATAACGTTTCTCAAGGGACCAGTTTGAAAATAACGTTATAACCGAGTAATTTCGCTTATATAGTCGGGGAAACAAAAAAAAGTTACGTTATAACAGGGTTTAACAAAGGATCTCGCTATAACCGAGTACGGGTTCCAGCACTGTATTGCTAAGTACGTAATTTTTTTTCAAAAATCACTTTTTTATACCAAATATTTTGCACAATCGTTTAATTTCACAAACTAAGCTTGAGATATGTCACTCAAATACTTCCTGAAAAAAATTAAATGATCAAAGATAAGGTTTGTGCAAATAGTCAATAAAATTTACCATTTAATTTTCATTTCAAAAATTTCTCCTTTAGCCCATACCTGTCTGTGGACTCATTGTAATTTCTCACTTTTGTAAAAAGAAATTCCTGATTTTAATTAAAAAAATTTGAAAATAAAATAATCAACTTAAAATCATAATTTAAAACAAAATGACAAAACGAATAGTTTGTTTGTTAAACTAG
The DNA here is from genome assembly GCA_034695745.1 of Geophilus truncorum. Lineage (NCBI taxonomy): Eukaryota > Metazoa > Arthropoda > Chilopoda > Geophilomorpha > Geophilidae > Geophilus > Geophilus truncorum. The sequence continues at coordinate 17,855 of JAQFZP010000498.1, forward strand.
TACAGGTAAGAAATAAAAATTAATTTCCTCATATAAAATTCACTTATATAACGTCGTTCTGCAACCTGTGTAAAGGGAAAAAATGAGCGCAGGGTGAGAGTCCAATTTGTGTCGGTGCACGATCGTATCAAGATAAAGCCGAGCCAGGTTCGACACTGTTTGCTTTTGTTCTAGACCAATGAAATTGCTGCAAAGCTTTTGTGGGAAGAAACGGTAAAAACACATCAACCTACAACACAAAACCAACCAGTAGGCCTATCTCTTCACTCACTCCCTATTGTCTTGCTATAGACTGAAGACGGTCCAACAAGGAACATTGGCGCATCCACCCACCGTTTGCTCCTCCATAACTTTCTCTTGTGGAGATCTTCTGTTCAACGACGAGATATAAGGCAAGGCTGAACACCGTCTGATTATCACCATGGTCGTAATGCAGGTTTTCAGAGTGTCTTAATCAGGCAAAATCGTGGGCAATCGTATTGGTTGCCCGCACTCTTATCACGGAGAGCTTTACATTATCAGACAAAGTTTGTTAAGGTCTCCCTTATATATCTTGAAAATTATAAGCTTTAGGGATATAAAAACCTCATCTAAGAATTTACACGAGGTTTGATAGCGTAGATAATCTTTATGTGTGTTTAGAGTTCGATTTCAATCTCGATGATAGCTGTAGCCATTTTACATTTTCACTTTTCAATCAACAACAGCACTTAGTTGCCATGTTTGACTTGAATCACACTACGCATGCCAGCGTTGCTAGCATTTAACGTGATTCACAGTGGATTTACGGGTTACGAAATATAACTGATGAAGAAACTGACAATGGGAATTACCCGTAAGAGGTTTTCTTTTAGTTAAAGATTTTTTTTTTAGATTAAAAGGTTAAATTGGCTTAAATGCTTAAGTTTAGGTAACAACGCAATAATTTGAGCATTTTATTTAACTCTGTAGCAACAAATTTCGTTTAACTAATTGCAAAATAATTTATAAAATATTCCTCACTTTTGGTCATTTTTTTTATATTGTTGCAACTTTGATTAAGGACATTGTGTTTGCTTATCAGTTTTTTGTGATCACGCTGTTCATAAGGGGAAAGATCGGTTGAGTTGCCATGACGAAGACGTGCGTCACACGTTTGTCTAAAACTTGTGCTCTGATAAGAAACATAAAAAAAAGTGAAAAAAAAATCAGTATATGATCGATCATATAATGACTTCCCATTTTATTTAAAGATTCTAATATCAGAAGAGCAATAAGGAAGAAATGATAAAAATGATTAAGCATTATTATAAGATTAACCAAAAAATAAGAGTCTTATCTGTTAAAATTTAATAAATCGCAAGATATTTCATCCAATTAAGGAAAATTTACTTGTCCTCACGACCTTTTGCATTTCAAGAGACACTTTTATGATCAAAGAAAAGGCTTCGTTCAATTTTAGTCCACGCCTTTATAAGTGAATTTATTGTTTATTTTTTGTTTTAGATCATTACACGCGGCTCCATAGCCGGGGCAAGCATGGAGCACCCTGCGTCAACATGGGCCGATGTTTCGGCAGCCACGACCGCCGAGCCCACAAACCCAGTCCCAAGACCCAACAGTTCACCGTTGGGAGATGAATCCAACGAAGAACAACGCGAACAGTCGCCTTCGATGCCCACCCAAAGCTACGTAAACGATGAACAAGCAACCGAAGAAGAGCTCGAACATCATCGACATCAAGACGACTTATCCCCAACTTCCAATACACCTCACACCTACAAATCTCTTTCTCCAAACCCAATGCTAACGGGAGAAAAAGATATTCTCTACACCTCATTAGAAGCCGCAAATGCCACCCATTCCATTAGCACCTTACAGGCAATGCAACCGACGTACAGCTGTTCGCCCGGTCCAACGTACGTTACGTATTCGAGAGAGATGTACGTTAGTGGGTCGTCGCCAAAACCGATGCTTCCTTCGTACGATTCGGGTGCATTACACAATGCTACGTCGGCCATTGTCCATCACAGCTCGTCCCCTTACGGATCACCGGGAGGATTGGTAACGTTAACTACAAGCATGCCTTACACCCAGTCACCGGGTATGCAACAATCGCAGACCACTTGGTCCCCTCAACATCAACAGATCATCGATTATGGATCTAGCGGGTACAATTAAAATGATATAAAAATATCTATATTGATTTAATTTGTATCTTTTTAATTTCAGACTTGCCTCAGGTCTACCGAGTCTGACACCACTGCCCAGTTTAATGTTTAGTGGCCAATCGCCAATGTTGAGTGCCGGAAGTTCCCCTGGAGAATTGGTGGACTTGCAACGTTCCAGCAACGGTTTGCAGACTTATCCGGCGTACACGGTTCGAACCGAGACTGCAAATCAGTGGGCAGGTGCCAACATGTTGTACGATAACTCAGCCTCCGCTATGACACATGGCCTTCACGGACCAGAGCTTATGGGCAGGAGACTGACTCCTGAAGGTAATTTATTTCATTCACAAATGACCCGATTTGAGTTATGCAGGTAAGTTTCTACTCTAAATTCCGATACCGTACGGCATTTACGAACGTTATCAGTTTTCTCTCTGGCCCTTTAATCAATGCGTGTGATACGGATGCAAATTTTAGTCATAAAGAACTCCATGTGTTCAAGTGTGTTCTGTTTTTTTCGGGTTAATTTTAATACACATAAAGCGTAATCTGGAATGTTATCTTAAAAGCTAACTATATTTATACGGCATTCTCTTTAACACTACTCATTACTTGAGTTTTGTTTTTATTTTTAAAAGGTTATTTTAATTTTTTAATTTTTTTTAATTTCAGAGGAAGTTGATTTATATGCAGAAGGCCGAGAATGTGTCAACTGTGGAGCCATATCAACGCCCCTTTGGAGGCGAGATGGAACTGGACATTATTTATGCAATGCTTGTGGTTTGTATCACAAAATGAATGGAACCAATAGACCTCTACAGAGACCAATCAAGAGAATGGTCAGAAAAATAATTTAAATTTAATTAAAAATTATAAAAAATTATTTGGGTAATAATTTTTATTTACATTTTCAGCCCTGTGTTACTCCAAATGGCGGAAACAGCGGGAACAGTAATCGACGGCTGGGATTATCATGCGCCAATTGCCAAACAACCAATACAACGCTCTGGCGTCGGAACAATCACGGCGAACCAGTGTGCAATGCTTGCGGACTGTACTTTAAATTACACAATGTAAGTAAACGGCAAAATGTTAAAATGAACACGACCAAAATACAATTGAAGAGAGATGCGCCAATGTGGCGCCTGTTTGCCCGAAGTGCAACCAATGAGGGAAAAAAAATCATTTCTCGGGAAACTGCGAAAGCGGCTCTGCCAATCTCATAAGATGGGCGGAGCTAAAATTTCAGTTTCCAATCCTTTTAATGCGATTGGACGGAAAGAGATTAATATTATAAAGACTTAAAAATATATTTAAAACATTCACAGTGGGAGAATAAAAATTTAAACTTTTGTAAAGAGTGAAATTAACGTACCGTACTGAAATTGGAAAAAAAATACGACGACTTTTTATGGTTTAACTCGTTAATTAATTCAAGCTGTTGTTAATAATTAGTCTAGTCTTTATCAGTTAGCTACCGCTGTTAGTTGCCTGCTTATCCCACGAAGGGTTTGTCCAGTTGAACAACACACGAAATTGCTCTGCTTTAGACCACCATAGAATGAGGGGGGAAAAGAAGACGAGGAGGGTGTGGAAGAAAGATAAGGTGGCGCGTGGACTTTGGGTAGGAGGGAGACCGAGAGCTCAGACTGACTGGCCTCGGTTCCATTACGGACACAGACACCGAGGCAGACGGGGTGAGGGGACTAAAACGGTCTATGGTACCACTTGAAAAATTCGCGCTTTGTTTAAGCTAATTTGCCACTCCTTAATGAGCAATTGAGGATGGATGGTTAAATTGCTGCTATTTTTGGATTTGAGGCGGAAATTGTGTTTACAATGAATGAATCAAAGGACTCAATGAGTAATTTCATTGAAAAGTTAGTTGAAGTGCTTTGCGTTGATGCACTGATACGAGCGCAAAAGTGTTATAGTGCAATCCATGTTAAATTTGCATATAAATAGTTTATCTAACTATCTTAGGTCAACCGCCCAATGGCAATGAAAAAAGACGGAATCCAAACGCGAAAACGAAAGCCAAAAAGTGCATCGGTTTCATCCTCAACTGCAGACACTAAACCAAAGATAATACCAAAACATTCATGTAAAACTCGTAAAAAATTTCTTTAAAACTAAGTCTATAATTACTAAATAAACTATTCATACAGATGAGAAGATGACCAGCAGGACAAGTCCTGGGGTATCGTCATCAATTCATCACCATTACGAAATCAAACAAGAACCGTCCACCATTTACACACCTTCCGTTGCTACAATTCCGCGTACAACGCCTACTCCTTTAAGCACAAACATCAACAGTCTGGGACTGCCACTCACTTCCAGCATGAACAATTCAGCTAGACTGTACGTTAAACAGACATCCCTAATATTGAATTACATTGCAAAATACCGTAAACATTTTTTTTTGATGGATAGATTGCCTCCCCTGGAGTCTGCTCTTGGAATGATGATGCCCACTGGTATTCCTCTGGGAAATATTTCGCCGACCTCACCCCAAGCACCTCAAGCCGTTCCCGTCAACTTGGAAGGAAACGAAAGCAAAAATATGAGTGAATCCATGTCACATGACGTTATGTCATAAAATTTTTAACTTCTAAAAGATGTTTTGGTTTTTAATATCCTCTGTATTGGTTGATGTGTTGCTTTGCTGCATTATTTGCCTTTTAATTGCCTGCAATAATTTCCACTTTTAATTCTTCGAAGCACGACATTGCCATATTTCCTCTGATATTTCCCGGAATTTAGAATTAACTTAGATTCCTAAGTATTTTGGGAAATTTTTTGAATTACTTTCCGGGTAATTATCAGAGAAAAATGGTCATTTTTGGTAGGTGAGCTTTAATCGTAGTTGTAGAACTGAAATTCTAGTCAATGCATTGTTTATTTTTGCATAGAATTTTAAATTTAAATTCATTTTACGAATTTGTTTGTGAAAATTGCAATTAAATTTTCCTTATGTATTAAATGTAAAAGAAATGAGAAAAAATTAATGCGAATAAACAACAACAAAAAAATGTTTTAAACAAAATAAAAGAATTATTAAAACGAAAAAATAAAAGTGGTTTATCTCTTAAAATTACCTCGTCCATTAACCGCCGGATGCGCGGAGCATGCGTAGAAAATTAGGACGGCACGTGCATGGTGGACATATGGTTGCATTCAGAAGACAATGTCACCGCTACCAACACATCACAAGTGCTCACACCCATTTATCACGTGACCTTTGACCTCGTTGGCATCTGGCGCCAACCGCGACTGCACTGCAACAGGAGAAAGCAACTAAATGCGTTTTTACATGAAGGCCATTACATTAAAAAAAAATGTTCACAAGAAAAATGCCGCACTTAAAACAAGGAATTAAGGTAGAAAAATTACCCTTTTAAAATGAATGGATATTTTACTTTTAGAAATATTTGCAGGGTTTTGAAAATAAAGTTAATGTTTTATGTTTATCTAATGAAATAGTGCAATTTCAAACTATTGGCAGGTTATTAAAATATTACGACAAATGTAATAAATGAAAAGAAAGATTAATTTTGTTCTTAATCCACAAATTTGCCTTGCTGAGAAACCCTGAAAAGTGCAAATCGTGAGAGAAATGTCAAATTTGATGTCTTTTTTCCCCTATACTTTCATGTAAGCAATTCGTCTTAATCCAGAAGCCATGTAGGGAAGGTTTTTTTCTCCTGTTTTTGATGCCGCCGATAGAAACCCTCTAATGGCGCAAACAGGCCCAGAGTATAAACAAAAGCAGGAGTCTGGTGATGCTCACCTTCGTAGCCGAAAGGGGTTGAGGCTTCGAGGGGAGTGTGAACGTGTTATTAACTACTTATAATAAGAAGATTAACTAAAACAGATTACAGATTACGGTACCTCACAAAGATTGCAGTGAAGCCGACGCTTTACATCAATGTGTTGTAACTTACTGTGTGATATAGTTTCAATTACATTTCAACATATAATTCTCATGGGATCTAAAAATAATCTTACTTATCTAAGTACCGAACAAGACGGAAAGTAGAACAAATCAGATATGACCAATTTAAGAATAGATTGGCTTCCTGTAATAATCGCTCATACAAACACTTCACAGTTTTTCGAAGGGAAATTAATCCTGCACTGTGTTTACAAATGGAAGGACAGCCCACTCTAGTTTAATGATGGATATAAATGACAAGTTGTATATCCATTAAATAAAGGAAAAAATGTTTATTTTGAATTTTTTTAATATCAAAGTGAAATGCCTAATTGATATAAACAAAAAGTGACCATATCATCTAAATTGTAACTTTACATTTTGGATTTAGTTTTTGAAATTATTGTAATACCAATACAAAATGGCGGTTATCTTTAAAATTGTTGTGCAGTGAAGACTGAATATCAAATATTTTTTTTTTTTTTTGTATTTTTACTACTAAAAACAATTTTTTTGCTTCCATTTTGCATTTACTTTTTTTTGTTAGTCTACAAGGTCTTTAATTTGAATGTTAAAGTCAGTTTATTTAAAGCTGAGTCATAATTCGTTAATTGTTAATAGCATAATTCAAATTTTAAGAGCTATTTGAAAGTAGGGTGTGCTTTCATCGGTTTATGCTTCTTTCTAATTGCTTTCAGCAGTGCCATTCTCGTTACAGCGAACTTAACCTTGGTCATATTCTTTTGCTGTGCATACAAATTAACTTTAATGTATTTCAGATGGCGTATGGTCTGTTTACAAAATTAAAAAAAAAAACACTTTTTTTTTTTTTCTATGTCATTTAGTTTTTTTTGTTGCAAGAATAAAACAATTTAGTGAAATAGTTTCCAATTTGTCTTCTAATCACTCTACTCATCTAAAGTTTTGGTCCTGTCATTAAACTTGAAAGATAAAAAAAAAAAAAAAAAAAAATTAAAATGGCTCCACAGTACAGAAAAAGTGAGTGTCACTTGTTTTCGATGGCAAGACTCGCCTTTAATTGCCGTGTTGAGTTTTATCTGAAGAAGAAGATAATCGACAAATCGTGTAAGGATCTCCGAGAAAAAAACTGACAGACCTCTTCATCAACGAGCCCGTCTGGAGCCGCGCAGGCGCATTGACTATGACAACTTTCACTATAAACAAAATATTTTACATTGCAACCCATCAAAAGTCAGCTCAAGTTGTGCCACATTTTTCTTTTTTTATTTTATTTAAAAAAAAAAAAAAATTATTTACGGCATTCAACTTTCTAATTACCAGTACCGTATTTATTTTACAAATTTGTATTGTTTAAGCATTTTCTCTTGTAACGGTACACAACCACTTTGTATTTCACTGACTGACATCGTGGGAACTCAGTCGGTGTTGGGAAATGATTACGTCATAGGTGGCAAGAGTAGAGACACTTACCAGTCCTTCCCCTTAAGGGTGGCAAACATGATGATGGCGGGCAAAATACAACACCACAGACGAAGGAACCCACAGTATGTCCCTAATGGAACTCTCCTGGTGGTCTAAGATCTAGCAAAAGGTACGATTTAAGTAAATAATTTCCTTAAAAAAATTAATTCTGGTGCCATACACATAAAATCTAAAATTTAAATCAAAACAATATTACAACTTTAAGATAAATTTTTTTTTCTGTCTTAATTTTTTTTTTCGTAATTTTTGAAGTTGTTTTGGTTTTTTGCCTGATACTCATTACAAAACACTTAACATTCCGTCAAACAACCAGTCTCACTTTAATTGCCCGGGCGCACGCTGCCGCAGGAGAAGCATTACATTGCCGTGTTGTCCCGTATCGTCCATTACCATTCTTATATCTCGTCCACCCTTCTTGTCCCCCCTTTTCCTATCATCACCTGTTGCTAGAAGGATATCTTTGTGTGTCATCCTCTTGGGTGGACGAACTTTAATTTTTAAAGGGCACATTAAAAGAAACTGACCCAAAAGGTGCATCATTGGAATTAAATTTATTGCTTCATATTTAAGGAGAAAAAAAATGTTTTTTTATTTTTTATTTAATAATGCAAAAATATACAACTATGTCAAGTTTATTTTGTTTTCTTTTGTCACAAGATGTCCTTCCGAAATCAGACTCGCAATTTGAGATTTCTTTTTTGTCGCACTGTAAACCAATCCGAAAGCAGTAAAGCGCTCCTCCCGCATTCAAGCGCCGCCTTTCCGACAGTGACGAAGTGGAAAATTTTTTTCCTGCTTCGTGGTGGGAAGAAATAAAAATTGTTGGAAAAAGAAGCCGCCAGACAGGCAGGCGTCCATTTCGCCTGCGCACGGTTTCAGTGCGCAGTATCACATACACTGCGATCATTCTCGTAGTCTGCAGCGGTGGAGCATCATCGTTTGGGAGTGTTGAGGACTCGTAAACAAACAGATGTGTGTTGCGTGGTAAGTGAAACAAACTTTTATTTTGTTAAAACTAGGAAAAACAATCAACAACTTTAATTGGAAACGCTTTAGAAAATAAGCAATTTTTTTTTAATTTAGAAAAGTGCTAAGTAAAGCAAGTTTTGTCAGTTTTTCACTTTTATCTGTCTTTTGTCACTGAAGTTCGAGATTAAATGTCTTTTGACTAAGATTTGACATGATTAAGTTTTTTATCTTGCAAAAATATCAAAAGTTTTCACTTATAAGACTTAAGCAAAACATGGAAAAAAAAACCTGGTGATACTTTTACTTTTATATCCTGTTGCCATCACTTCCTTCCTAACTAACTAAACAGTAAAACACTTGAATTTAACACGTGCATTTACAGCATGATTCAAATCCGCTAAAGCACATGACCGACCAAAAAACCCAAGAAAGAAAGAAAGAAAAAAAATTATAGATAACATTTTTAAAACTGAATTTAGGGGAAAATTATATCCATCAGTATCAAAATTCCACGAGTCGACGCATTTTCGTGAAGTGGCTAAACGCAAAGAAAAAGAAGTAGGAGGTCATTTTGCTTTATCAGCTATTATATGTTGCAAACACGGCAGCTTGTTAGACGAGCAAGATTGGGGCACGCTGCGAGATAAAACACACGAAAAAAAATCACTGCACGTACGTAAAAGAGAAAACAGACGCAAGCCTTGGTTTGTTTTAATGGCTCGATTAAATTACTATGCGAAAAAATGTTTTTTTTATCGCTGTAAATAATTTTGAAAATAATTTTTTATCTTAATGGTTTGTGCGGCAGAACTCCGCCTCTATGGTTTGTATAACTTGATATTTATTTACAGAATATTAGTGCTACGAGAGTGTGAAGGGCCATTTACAAATGAGACGTCTGCTGTCGTGCTTGTCCCTCATGATTTACCCTCCCCTTAACACCCTCCACCCACCCAGCTCATCTAGTTTGCCTCCTTAGAGGGGAGGAAAATGTCTTCATCTTGTCCGAATACAGAAGGCGATGAAAAATTATGAGCCGGAAATTCCGTTTTGGCAAAGGTCTTGGTTTCTTTTTCTGAAAATTCTGTCGGTTTAACAGATGTAATAATGGGTGTTTTTGGTGTTTGAAGTAGAAATCCTGGAATGATTAGTGTTGAAATCGGTTTCGAGATATTCATTAGGAAAAAATGTGGATTGAATTAAGTTTTAATTTATAAATTTGCAAAGTTTCAATTGGAGTTTACAAAATGTTGTTACATGATGTCACAGTTCTGCACGTGATATCATTAAAGTCATTATTTTGTATGCAACTTTAGTGCTCAGAATGCACATCTAGATTAATGTAAATTTAAATACAAAGTACTTTAAAGATGTAAAATAACTCTTTTAAGGTTTAATTTATAACTCCAAAGTTATACAAACTGGTCTTTGGTTCTTTTAACCTATTTCTATAAACTTCTATATAAAACGAATTTATAGATACCTTCAGCTTCAGTTTAGTCTTTACAGAATTTTTCAGATTATCGTTTATCAGATTATCTTTAATGCGTTCTGTAGGATAACCTGAATGTATATTTATATTGTTAAACAGTTCGAATTTTAAAACTGCTACACTATAGAAATTAGGTGGTGGAGTAGAATTTTGTGAAAATTTTCGACATCTCGAACCGACAATCCACAAACTTTCTTTTTTAATTTCTATATTGTAAAAATTCATTTTTCAAACTTATTGACATTTATTGACTTAGCTTAGACTGTCTTGTTATTCTTAATTAAAGAACCCAGTCAAAGTCGACACGTAATTAGATAAAGGTGAATGTGTTGGGGTCTCGGGGTTACATCTACTTGCTACCCATCATCATATGGCGTTTCATTCCGCCATCATCATCCCCCAGGGAAATAAATCTCGACACCCGAAGCACCCAAGTCTCATCTGCCCACGCGCTGTAAATTATTTTCTGCCGCACCGCCCCTTCGCTCGCAACGTGTTTCTTAACCCTGCTTCAGATGTGGCGACCCCTAAACAACTCTAGAAAAAACTTCTTTTAACAACTTCAAAAAAATTAAAATCAAATCATTTTCTTTTCTTTCCATCTAGCACTTTATTGAATCATCTCAGACTTGTTTTCAACGTTCCAGCAATCAGGTGATCATCAGTCATCGAACACCCCAGTTCCTTAAAGCTGGAAGTCATAAGATCAGCTAGTTATAAGAACGAGCTGAATAGTTTGTGGACTGCAGATAAGAAGACGTCCAAAGAATTCACCAAGACATCATTAGAAAGTGAACAACAGCGAAACGGACGTGGTCAAAGATTTACTTGGAGCTCATAAGTCACGTACCCGGAGTTTTGTTTGACAAATTCACCGATTGTTGTTCCGAATCAGCGATGTTTCAGTCTGCAGCTCCACCGCCAACTTATCACGATACCACATCTTCGAACGCAGCCGTCACGGGGAACGGCCAAGCGTCCGCTTTTCTTCCCGCACCCAGTTCAATGTATGTGGCTGGTACGCGAAGTGTCCTCGGCATGCACCATCATCAATACGTTACGGCTACTACCGTAAATCCCACACCGTCCAGTTCGGTTGTGAATCCGAGCAATCATGGGTTCCATTGGTCACCACATCATTCTGTGAATCAACAGCCGGATATTTACTCAACAGGTACTGTTTAGTGTATGCATTGACTATGAATTGATTAATGGTTAGGAAGTTAGTATTAATATTAATATTAATATTTGTGTTAATATTTTTGTGAAGCCTCGCAGTTATACATCACAAGTCAGGAAAATAATATTTTTGCAAAAACTCAATTACCTCTCAATTTATGCATTTAAATTTTTATTCTAACTTGCAAATTTAAGTTTAATATCGTATAAATCAAAATTCTTTTTTCGCAGTGAAAGTAGTTTTCGTAAAAAATAAATGGGAATTGATCCATTAGCAGGGGAAAAAATTAAATCACAAAAAAGCTGGTCGAAAGCGCTTTAGCCACGCGATTTCTTCTTTTTATAGAAATTTTCGTGTATAGTTTATCTAAGAAAACTGCCATTTTGGCACGTTTAAATAAAAACTGCAGTGAATTTATAATTTAAATGAGTTTTGGTATCAAATCTTTAAAATATGATTTTGTTTTAGTTATCACAAGTTAATTAGTCACAACATAATTTGTTGCAGGGCTTTGACGTATAAATTTTTCTGGATAATGTGTTGATCCTCCACTTTATTATACAGTATTTGAGATGTCTTGGATTTACCGTATTTTGTAATTTGTACCGTAATGTTGGACGATTTGCAGCTATATTACCAGCTAATCTCTTTTGTCTCAAAAACACAAAATTCCTTATTCACATTTACTAAACATACCGTACACAAATTTTAGATTTTGGTTAGAATCATCTAAAAGAAACATTAAATTATTTAACTTAATTTAACTAGGCTTAGAAAAAAAAAATTAGTAGTCGCTGCAAAATAACAGATTTTCTTACGGCTGTCAGAATTTGAATCGTGCATTACTGGCACTAATTTCCAAACAAAGATTTTCTATATTTTTCTATTTATTAATAGGAAATCGGTACAGTTTTCAATCATGCAACCGAGATAATGCGTACAGGGCAAATGTTTTACCCTCTCACTTTTCTTCGTACATGACCTCTGCAGAAATGAGCCCCAATTGGGCTTCGTCTTACGATACTTCCATCCAAAACAGAAGACAAGCATTGGGTATAAGTCTTTATTAAAACATTATAAAGTTTATATTTAAATTAATCTTTATAAACTGTTGACAGACGGCGCAGATTTTTTTGGTGAAGGACGAGAATGTGTGAATTGTGGTGCAATTTCCACTCCTCTTTGGAGGCGAGACGGAACCGGGCATTATTTATGCAATGCTTGTGGACTTTACCACAAAATGAATGGCATTAATCGACCAATTGTAAAACCGCAAAAACGTTTGGTGAGATTATAAATTTATTGCGAGTTAAATGTTTATAAATGTTTCACTTTTACGCAGCAAACTATAAACCGCCGGTTAGGTTTATCTTGCACGAACTGTGGTACGTCTACCACAACTTTATGGCGAAGAAATAACGACGGCGAGCCAGTTTGCAACGCGTGTGGACTTTACCACAAATTACATGGGGCACGTTTAATTAACATACCTTAATCAGTAAAAATTTACTTAATTGTTCATTTCCAACAGGTTAATAGACCCTTGGCATTAAGAAAGGACGGGATTCAAACGAGAAAACGAAAGCCAAAAAATAATAAAGCAACACAAGACTCGGACAACACTCCGTCCACGGGCGAGGTGTCACCTATAGGTAGGATAAAAGAAATATTTTGGATGACCGATGTTCGGCAGTAAAGATTAAGGGGCAGCTAAAAATAAATTAAAAAAAAATTGTTTTCTAGAAGCTAAACCCAACATAACTGAACCCTCATCCTCTCACTCAACTTGTGGAACAAATCGTTCTACTGACACTCAATCATCAATTACTTCAATGATGGACAATCAAATACCCGCTTTATCATTATCCAATACTCATGGACGTGCACTTTACTACGCACCTAACGGCAATACTATCTCAATCGCTACATAGTTATTAAAAACTATTTAATGTATACTCAGTGGACAAAATAATAATATTATAACTTATTTTTGGTGTAGTCTTATTTTAATAAATATTACTCTTTTTTTTTAAACTGCAATATAAGAGTGTCCCCATTCCCTTTAAATTTTTTGCAAGAGTGATCGTGACCTTTAGCTATAGGTATAAGACTGTGACCTGACTGACTTGCGCCCACGTTTGCTTTGAGCTTAAATTCTCCTTATTAGGGATACCCGTCGTCAAGCCGGTGCATCAAGTAAGTTTGCACGTTCTTTAGGCATCTATTGGGTCGCTGACTGTCGAAGAAATATCACCGGCTCATGGCGTTCACGGCTATTTGGATCCTTAGGATACTTCTCTTAATTTACTATATTCAGTTGTCAGTTCAGGTAATTTTACGAATTTATTTATGACTTGATTATATTACCGTACCGGTATTTTAGAATTAAATCTAATTACAGTAATTATTTTTAATTTAGATGACAACTAAAGGTTACGACAATTTGCAACTCAGTTTAATTTCTTTAAGTTCTAAAAATCAATTTTCTGATGTTTTTTGCTGTACTTCAGAGAAAAATTGTCGAGAAAATTGCGATCTTATTTGGCGAGCGTGTTTGTTGCCTAAATGTTCATTTACAATGTTTCAAAATATTTCAAAGCAGCAAAAGGTTGATGTCGTAAATCTTGGATGGCGGGTGAGTTTTGTTATTTTATTTTATTTTATTTATACATAGTTATATTTTATGGTAAAGATGTCTTTCTTGTTTGTGTTATCACTTGATCAAGAATTGATGGTAAAAAGGGCATAAACATGACATGAGTGTAGGTGGAGGTCACTCATGCCATTTCTGCGATGCGGAAGCAGTGTTGCAACACCCTATGAAATTCAAAAACCATTTTTGTATTTTTTTCGCGTGTAGGGTGAAAATAATTTGCTAATCCAATTGTGGCGGTTTGATTTAGCGGCGTTCAGGCGGGGGTTGTCACATCAAGGTGTGAATTTTATTTTATTTTTTAGAATTGAAATTTTATTTTTTATTTTTATAAAATAGCTTTTCAAATGATAACCGAATTTACTGGTGAATTCTTTCCATCACCAAATTGGACACCGTCTCATTTTGAAAGCCAAGATTACCGCATAAATTTAAATACTCAGCTAAGTTGTTCAACTTGCCACCAGATGTCGTCCAAGCTCGGAACCCTCTCCAAAAAACTTTTGTTTCCTTTCAACAATTTTCACTCCATGTTTACTAACTTTGTGAATAAAATGTCCGGATTTTCTTACAGATTAAGCAACATCGTCAGCTTATTAGATGTAATGAAGAAAATCATAACGAATATATTTTAAATGAAAATGTTTTAATTTATATTTCTACTTACAATTTATTTAAAACAAATCACAAAAGCATGTAATAAAATATTTACAAAAGAAAGTTTTAATCAATCATGAAAACGAATTTGCATCAAATATAATCTCCTGCTTAACGAATTGAAGTGCAGATAAGTCTTCAGGCTGCATCAATACGACAACGTTGGCACTTGGTTCAGATAACCAATTAGAATTACGAGATTTACAGCTGTTATCTGCAAAACATAAACATTCAGTCGTGTTTAAAAAATGCAATTCAACATCATTTAGTTTGCATTTTACCATCAACATTAGTATTTCGTGGCCCAATATCAAGACATTCATCATCCTCGTGATTTGAATTACTAATCGTAACAATTTCATCTTGGTTTTCGCTTGATGATAAATCATCCTTTTCCAATCCTAATAAACTTTCACCGTGTCTTCGTTTCATATGTACATTACGACTTCCGCTTTGTGAAAATGATTTGCTACAAATTGTACAAACGAATGGTTTCAACCCTGTGTGAACTAAACTGTGCTTTTTTAGACTCGATCGCTCTGCAAAACGTTTTTCACAGTTCTTAAAGGTACAAGCGAATGGTTTATCACCTGTGAAAAATAAAATTTAAAAATTTTAAGAGTTCTATTTTGTATATATTACAATCAGTTTAATTTTACCCGTGTGAACTCGCATGTGGTTTTTCAAATTGCCGGCTGTCGTAAAGCCTTTGTCACATCCATCTTCGGAGCATTGAAACGGTTTTTCTCCTGTATGAGATCGTTTATGAACTTTCAGTCTTTGTGATGTGTAAAAGCTTTTATTACACACCGGGCATTTGAAAAGTCGACTTCCGCTGTAAGTAAAGATAAGAATCATTTAGTAAAATCTAAATTTAAACCCATCTCATGAATTATTCTTTACGTGTGAGTCAGTAGATGATATTTCAGATGTGTTGGCCAGGCAAATTTACGATCGCAACCTTCAAATTCGCATTTGAGCATTTTTTCTCCGCTGTGTGCAGCTTGATGGTATTTCGAATACCCGACTGATGTAAATTTTCGTTCGCATCCTTCTATTTTACATGAATAAAGTTGAGATTTTCTTTTCTTGCTTCTAGAGTTAGTTCTGCTTGACATTCTGAAGGGGATTAGCAATACGAGAGTTTTAAATTGATGCTGCTAAAGTTTGTCTTGCAGCGGTTGATGGGGATGGAAAAGAAAGTAAACAAAACAAATACATAAAAGATCACGTTGAAATGAAGTCATGTCACTTTTAGAAAGCCTTCACCTCATTGGTCGAAAATGACGTCATTTTTTCAGCTGCCAATCATTTAAGACATCGTGCATATTAAATTTATTTTTATTTTTCCGAATTTTTTAAAACCAACAAAAATTTTGGATTTTAATTTAACTTTTTCTGCAAAATGTCAAAATTGTTAACCAAAGTTATTTACGTAGTCGATTGCTTCAAATATTCCAATAATTCCAACGAATTTCATAGTAAAAAAAGAAAATGATTTCCGGTTCGAGAATATTTACGAGATTAAGACTGAGACCGGTTCTAACCGGTTATTAACTGACCATTAGTATAAGAAATTTACCCCGTTGAGTGCGAATATCGGCAC
>JAQFZP010000499.1:0-33919 GCA_034695745.1 Geophilus truncorum
CTTATATAAGAAGTCACGAATTAATGAAGCGAACCACCAACTTCAACTACAAGTCAACGTGGCAAAGATAAATGAATGCCACTTCACCCTTTCGAAAAACCCCGCCCCGACAACGGGAAACTGAGGGGGAGAGAGAGGGAAAGAGAAAGAGCACAGCTCTAAAAACCCCTCTATTTTTCCCTCCTTCCTTATAATGATACATCAACCTTAAAGCAAAAGACGGTAATTAATGGTTCTTCTCATTAATTACAATTACGGAAGCTAATTCACCACTTCAAAATTACAAGTCAAAAGTATTTAATGAAGAGGTAGACCCTCTCATTTGCCACCCCCACCTCAACCCCAACCTCCAGAGCACTACCGACGTCGCCATCTCCATCCTCCTGATTCGTGGGACGAAAATTGTGAAAACTAACTCCAGGTGTAGTATCTAAACATGTTGCAACTCACCCTAAAATGGAAGCGATCTATTTGCACAGCTCAATGGGCCATAATGGTAAAAGCAGGTCTAATTAGCTGTGCTCAACCTGTCCATTTACATCAACTTGTACGCACCGCAATCCATTTCGCTTCAGAATTCTACGTTATAATTCACACCGCCATTTCCTGTTGCCACAACAACAACAGTCGCAGATAAAACCAAGTCAACAGCCAAAACTCCACTCGCTCAACTCGACAAAATGTAAAACTTTGATAAACAAATTTTAGAAAAAGAAATAAATAAATAAATGAATAATTAATTTCCTCGCACGCAATAACAATGATAAAATGCAAAAAAGGTACTTCAATAGAAGCTATACAGATATGATTTGATGGACTGACGCATTGGTCATTATACAGAATTCATCTCCGACTGGAAATATGATGCACAAACGAAATGATTATCTAATCCCCACCCCTCTCTGTGTGCACAATCCTGCAATATTTATCTGCAAGTTCCAGTCTCGTGTTCATTCCATTTACCCACCCCCACCCTGAGTTCCAGCAGAAAAGATGCTGGAAATGAATCCCTTTCTCTCTCTCTGTGCTTAGTGCTGTACATTCCCTTCCTTTTTTACCTCCCCTACCATCACCTCTTCGCCCCTCTCTCCCTCTCATCCTCTGGCCCCTTCCGTCTCCCTCCTTCCCTCGGTTCGACCAGGTGCAGACGCAGGATGCTGCAACTCCTGTGCCTCACCGCATCTTCCCTCAGGTCGACGCAATGGATTCTACCCTTTCGACTGTCCCTTTCGTCGACTGATTAAAATCCTCCCATGTGGAAAAGAGACTCCCAACCTAGACGCGCGTGACAGACAGCTGTGACGTCGCTCTGGCCACACTCACAAAATAAAGCTTTCAGCCAACACCAACAAAACGCTGTCAACAAAAACCCAATCTTGGCGAGTATTGACACGAATTTCTCACGTGAGCCACGGGATATTCCATTTATTTCATCATCGTCTTCGTGCGGATTGTGATTCATAATGGCAATTCCCAATTCGTAAATTATTTCCTGGTATTTAATCAACTTCAATTTACCTCTCATTTCATTTGCAAATTTCCACGTAAAATTCGACCCAAGAAAAAAAATTAAATATATAAATAAATGAAATTTTTTAACTGCTTCTTCGCCCCTGTCTTTAAAATAGACAATTCCATTTCCTCCCCCTACTATAGGTATGCATCATCCGCGCACAGGAGGGGATCCAAATAATTCCTGCACATGGTCCTCCTGATGACATCATCCTGATTAATTTTGGAAGGCATCAAGCCCATTTCGATCGCTCCCATTGGGTTTCCTGATTAATTCCTACCGGCGTTCATCATACATGGGGCATTCCCTTACAATCTCACTTCGTCTACCAACCAATGACCTGTACCAAATAATTTTAAAAAGGTGAAATTTCCTATTTCTTACGGTATTTCCCCACTTCCTACTTCCCACTTCCAATCACAAAAGTAAAATTAAAGTGACAACTCATTCTCGGGGGAAAAATATAATTACCTTTGCGATTTTAAAAGTAAAAGAATGAGTCAGTTCGTACGTGGAAAGTGGGCTTCCATCGTCTACAGTCGAGCACCGCAGGAATGCCCGCTATGTCGACCATCCCTAAATAGAGGCTGCAGGGAGCAACTATTGCTGGGCCAATGGACAAATGATGTGACCACCGCTCGAGCAACTCCCCCGAGCCGTGGCACCAAGCGCAAAGAGACGGGAAACCCCAGCGACAACGAGCAACGAGCAACGTATCTCTCTCAATTCCCCCCTTTTGTAGCGATTTAGAGATTTAAAACCGGTGGCTAAATGAAAATCCGAATCACTTCATTAACAGGAAATGGGAACGAATAAAGACCAATTTTTTCCTTTTTTTTTATTTCCACATTATCGCAATGACATTCAGGTTAAAGCGATTGTTCAAATCAAATGCTCTTTAACTGAATGAATCATCTCTTAAAAGTTAAAAGGTAAAGCAGTGAATAAATGAATGAACACTTTGTGTCTACTATACGAGCACGGGAAACGACTAAAGTTACACCGCGACACCTGTACTTTGGATTAAAAGGGTTCAGCGAACTCTCCCTCCGAATGGCAGCTCCCGTCCAGCCTCTGAAGCCAACATCAACTTGCCCTGAGTGAGCTGCTGCTCCTATACTGCTTCTTATCGCCACATACCTTCCCGAGCACCGACCGAGCGTCTCACCTTACACGTTCTCTGCCAACTGCCAACCCCATTCCAACCTTAGCGAACCCCATATTTCAGCTGACTGGCCAATTTTATAAAGTACAGCATTTCTTCTAATAATTCCCCAAGAAAATATTAAATAAAAATATTTTATTTTTTATATTGTATTTTTTTTTTTTAATATTTCTAAACAACACATGATCCGATAGAGAATTCAATTAAGATATGGGGGAGCAGTGTTTGGCATCTTGAGTCCGCTGGCGAAGCGCATATATATGCAGTGGCTTAATTTATTTTCCATGTCAGAGTGAAGTGCTATTGACTATATTGATGGCCAGGCGCCATTCGCTCAGGCCGCGTGTTCTGAATGGCGAGGTAGAATAGATCGGAGTGAGAGACCGAACCGTGCGGAAGGAGAGGAGGTGGAGGAGGTGGAGGAGGTTGATGGTGGTGCGCAGCCCAATATTCCACACAGCCCAGCCGGGAACACCTGGACTCAAGTGTGCATCCAGAAATAGGGAGTTTGAGGCTCAATAGCCGTGCTGCTGGCTTCTTAATTTACAGTCAACACCGAAGGGAAGTGGAAAGGGGATGGAAGGAGGGGATGAAGCAGAGAAAGAACACCACCAAAAAATCGTTGTGTTGCTCACAATTTTTTTTATTATTAAAAAAAAAAGTGAAAAAGGTAAAAAGAAGGGTGAGGGAGAAAAATATATCGATTCATATCCGAGTGAGCGCGGCTTTTCAAAAGTAAGTGTATTGCATACAATTGAAAGTCAAAGAAACCATTGGGAATTCATATGACTAAACTCCGTGCCATTCAAAAATAGAAAAAAATTCCCCTCTTTTGTTATCCCGTTTGGCTCTGAAGGGAGAAACCTTTCATCAGGTTGAAAAATAAATTGGAAATTGATATTAAATACCTGATTTTGATTTAGAGTTAATTTTGAAAATAAGAAATTCGAATAAATGCTTTCGATGCATTTTCTCACTGGGGCGCTCAGATTTTTCATCTTATTCTTGATTTACGACTACATGTAAAAGTGCTTTACGTCTTAACTCCCTATTCGATTGACGTAATAAGCAATTACGTTTTTTGAAATAAAAATATAAAAAAGTTTTGCAAAGTGAAAAAAGAGAAAGAAGAAAAAAAAAAAAATTTATTTATTTTCTTTTTCGTGAATCTTCTCAATTTCTCTCCTCTGTTTCTTTTTCCCCTTTCTTGGTCAAATGGCTTCCTGCAAACTCGTGATTTCATGTCCCGGTGCAGTTATGTGTCCGCAGCATCAACACAAATCATATTTGCGGTCTTTTCTGCCTTCTCTTCCTCTATCACTCCATTCAGTAACAACAGCACCCGTGCCACTTGAAAACATGGCTGTCTATTACGTACCTTTATCGGAGCAAACCGGGAATTGGAAGTCACTCAACCTGAAGCTATTCAGGGTGCGCGCGCCCGAATGGGGTGGCCATTGTGCAGAGCCACCACGGCACACCTTGGGTTTGGACTCGCCTCCCCACATCCACCACATGCGTCAGTCCTTGAGCAAACCAGGTTAATCACGAGAATGGCAAATTCTTCTCCCCCATCTTGTTGCCAATTGCACCGTGTGCACACACGAGAAAGAAGAAGTACGACCATGATATATAAGAAGTCCACTTGACTGCCCACCACATGAAATGATTTTCACCAAATCGCATTGCATGAATTCGATTCACGATTCAGAATCAACGGCCAAAAGCTGAATTAAAAACGGCAATAAAAAAAGGAAACCAAATCTTTAAAAAAAATATTTTTTTATTGGTAAATGACATCCATGTTGTTGGTCAACCACAAAATGAGTTGCTAAGTAATCAGATCTTGGGGAAAGCTTACAACACAGGATGAGTTGCACACCCAATCTCCTAAAGAACCGTCTTTGAGCGGCAAGAAAAAATGGATAAACAACGAGTTCCTCTGCATTATCATACGTCCTGCCCATCCCTCACAGTGTTTTTTTGTTGGAATATCAATTTTAATATTGTCAAAACAGGATTAGTAAATAAATAATCATTTCCATGAAATGAAAAGCACCCCTTCATTAAACCAATGAGTATCATTTGGGATTAATAGGGAATTTCAGCAAGCAACAGCTGCATTAAGTGAGGAGGGGCACTGCACGTCGGGTTATTACAAACAAACAAAAAAAATAAATATCTGGTTAGCCCATTGAAGAATGCTGGGAAAAAATTGATGGGTTAACCAAGCACTTGTTTCAGTTTGCAGGGTTAATATTTACTCGCTTCGACGATCGATTTACTGGAAATGGTGCATTGAACACAAATTTGTTTGGGCCAAGAACCGGTGGAAGTTTACCAAAAAGTAATTTTTTTTCCGAGATGAGGGGTCAATGGGCGAGTTGGGAGCAAGATTCTCTATCAGCACAATTAATTTTCCAGAAGCTTAATCTGAAATTTCTTCGAACGTAATTTTCCTGTTTGTGGGTAAAGTGACAACTTTGCCCATAAAGTGGCGACTTGATCAAGAAACAAGCCAGTTTACATTGCCACAAAGCCGTCTACAACAGGATGTGTATCAACAACCATGTCATTAGAGAGCAAAGCCAAATTATTTAACAACGTACTTTTATACGGCTTTTCCGCCATTTTAGCCATCAAATTTCACTTAGTTTTCAACTAAACTGCCAATAAAAATTAGAAAAATAAAAACAAATACAATAAAAAGAGACTTTAAAGTGTTATTATTTTTTTTGTAAATAAAATATTCTAATCTTCGTTTTTTTTTTTCAATATAAGCGAGATTTATCACAAAATTAATGACAACCAAATTTTTGATAAATAATGAAGTGATAAATTCTAAATTAATTTTCTTAGTTATTGCTTGTAGAACAAAATATAATAAATTTTTAATTGATGTTATTCCACCATAAGCCATAAACACTTTGCAAGGAATAAATTCCACATTCAACGACATGCAATTGCTTTCCAATGTTTTACTGACAATGACACGTGCAGTGAACATTCGTACAAACACAATATAACAGATCGAAACGACACGACACGAAACAAAATAAAATAAAACAGCCACGGTATATTACGAAGCAGGTGATGCAAATTCGTATATTTAGTAAACACAATTCAACATCTTTGCAAAAACACAAAAATCCAGCCGAATCCAGACTACTTTTTTTATCATCTTGATATAAGCCGTAAACTCTTACCAGTTGATCTTTTCCATTTTCATAAACCACGGGTAATTCAATAGGCTGCTACAGCATCTGGCTTTGCTCACATTCACGTGACAAAAGCGAGCCGTGGTGTGCAGCAGCGGACGAGCACGACGTCTCTTTCCCCTTCGAGCATACGAGATTTTCCCTTCGCTTCTCTATAGAATCCACCATTTTTTCATCCGACCGTTCCACGTTGCTCGCGATTTAAACATCACCATTTTCTGTCAGACATTTTCATAACACGAAAAAAAATATACCTGATTCAAACGACTAAAACCGCGGCCCGCATGGTCGTGTCGAGCTCGCCAAAAGATGAGTCGCGGGCTTGCAACCCACTCACCAGCGGCCGCCACTTAGCCGTAGTCATCTCTGAGCAGACGACACACGCTTTTCAAAACCGAATTCGGAGCCAAGTATGGCTGATTTTAAACCGCGAAACCAGTCATCAATAACCGACATCCCCAATAACAAAATGAAAAAAAAAATTAAATCACGTCTCGGCACGCGGAAGTCAGTGGGCAACAGCGTGGCCCGTCGTCCTAGTGTCGGTCACCGCCCAAAAAACACGACACGCCGCGACGTCTGTTCGCTTCCCACCCGCTTAATACACACGTGAAAAAAAGTAACAACATGTGATCCTACCTTATGACTCACGGAACGATCAAATTACGTGTGAAGACCGAGCACGAGGCTCGGGTGGTTAATTCGTGTGCGCTGCGAGTCGTGTGGCGAGCACGGCGACACAGGTGAGGTTGTGCGCGTGTGTTTGTGTGGCTCGCCAGCAGCCATCGCGCTCGTGCGGCGGCGCAACAAAGCGCGAGCAGCTCGTGGCCGCCTCCCACTCGCCCGCGAGAGAGTGAAATATGTTTTGCCTACCGTTCTTTCGTCGTGGATTCGCTTGTTTTCTCCGTGTACACCTGGGCCCCATGAGAGGATCAGCCATGTTTTCATGCCCTCAGCTGAACGAGTGCGCATGTACCGATGACCCTGACCCCGCGCTCGGCCTCCTCCAGCTGGCGGCTGCGGCTGCGTCGACGGCGGCCGTCGAGTCCGTGGCCGTGGTTCCTTCTCACCGCGTCCGGCCAAGGTGTTGGCTGAGGGACACTGGCAAGCCAAGGTGAACCTGAGTGGCGATGTGCAAATGATGCCCCAAATCCATGGGAACGACAAGAAGTGAGATAATCAATTTATAAAAATGCGCTTCCATGATTCGTTTGCCTGCTCGTCGCTCATTGGACGATCACTTCGCACCTCGCAGGTTCCTCCGCCTCATTTAGCCGCTAAACACCCGACTCGCGTCGAGCCAATCCAGGCTCGCTTTTTACGCTGCCCGCGCACCTCGTTTCGACAATTGTCCGTAGCTCGAAAATGTTCCGAATGTCCGACGACGGTTCCGACTTGCCACCGCCGCTCGCGTGTATCGTGCTGCAGCAATGAAGCGAGTTGCCAACCGACTCCACTTTCCCCTTCTCAACACCTGGCTGCGCGCGCGCGCGGAGGAATATCTGGCTCACGGGGCGTCTGCTAGTCCGACCACGTGACTCACACGCACAACACGAGCTTAAGCCAAGCACACGGGGATCAAGACGAGTACTCAACGTCCCAAAAACAACTTCTTCTATCCTTATTTCTCTCCACTCAACCTCCAAGCATGTGTTTTTACTTAACGTTCATGTAAGTTATTGCCGTTTATTATATCGTCGCTCTTTTTTGTTCTGTTTAATCAAGTTACGTGATGAAATTAAGTCGTTTTATGAATAACCCAAACTTTTCTACGTTAATTTTAACTGATTTTTATCTCGAATGAGTACCGAGAAAGAAATCAAAGATGGTCTGTATGTACCAGAACGGAAACACGACCATCCTTCCTTCGTCTTTCGAGGAAGTGGCAAGAAAAGTGGAGATGCGAATAAACAAACTTTTCTTTCTGCACATCCAATAACACGACGTCACTTCGAGAAAAAAAAATCTTAAAAAATTTTTTTTACAGAAAAAAAAAATAAAAATCAACAAAGTGACTTTTGTCTTCGAGCGGGAATTTTTACCTTTACACGGACCATTTAAAAAATAAGAACTTTTATCAACTTATCTCAAATATTTAAATAGAGAAAATAAAGTAATTTGCATAAATGTCTTAATTTTTTTTTAATTCAAAAAAAAAATTAAATTCGATTTACTTGTTCTTTTATTGAGGAAAAGGGGCCAGTTATTTTTAGACGTACTTCTAATAGTAGAAAAAATGATTAAGAGCTGTCTCTCAAATATTCCCCAGCCTACCTTCGCATGACATCACATCCTGTTCTCGTACCTACATCCGCCCGTAACAAATTCGCTCTTTTTATCATTCAATTTGACACTTTCACTTTGGAAAAAAAAATAAACTAAATCCAGGAAATGAAATAAATGTATTTTTTGGTTTGTTTAAAAAAAAAATCTAGAACACTATTCTTTTCTTAGTAAGTAATTTGAATGAGTCAAAGAGTTAAACGAACACGTGAATCACAGCTCAAAGCGTCTTTAATCTCAAAAAAGTTGTTGAATTTGAAATTTGCAGTGGTAAAAGTGTATTGTAAAAATAAATAAAAAATATAAAAGGAAGTGTCAGAAAATTTCTTCTTTTAAAGTTAAACATTTGGCAATGATGTCACTACTAAAGTCTCCAACAGTCTTCCCCCGCCCTCTAGTTCTGCCAAATTGGCCAGAGGTCAAGGAGGAGTCCGACAATGTGGAGAACTTTGAATGGTATCTTTACCGTAATGTGGGGGTGGATCTTGGTTGCCCTCTAAGGACTCATTTAGCCTATCAAAACTGATAAATTTCCGCCTGCCCTGTGACAGGTCGCTGTCATCGACCTTTTGCTTTTTATTTTCATTTTTTTAATTTTCTTATTTTTTTTTTTAATTTCCAAATTCGAAGTTTTTAAAAATATAACTGAATTTCTCGCTCTACACTTCAACAACAAAGCACAAAGACCGGAATTTTGTTTCTTGTGACTGCAAAATACCGTGTAAAAGGCTCCTTTTATTTTCTAGCCAATAATTCATCATTAATTAGAAGGAAAATAGTGACTAGAGTAGCCCTGCGACTGGCTCGACGCCAACGAATGACACTCAGCGACGTCTACCGACAGAACCCGCAACTGCGGTAAGACGAGAGATGAGATAAAAACAGGAGAATACATTATTTCTAGACTTCTAACTTGTAACGGGGTAATAATTAATTGATTTTAAAAAACGTAAACTTTTTTCAAATAAAAAATAACGCTATAAATAAGCCGATAAAACAGTATTTATCGAGAAAAACGAGATGAATATCGGATAACACAGCAATTCATTACAAGTGCCTTTCTCGTTTTGCCAATTTACTCAGTAATTGCAATTCCCCCCGGTTCAAGGTCGACTGTCAACTCGATTCAATTCTCTTGCATGTTATAAACTCGAGACGAAAGCATCAACTGTTGATCTATGATGAGGACACAGGAAATGACCACCGCAGAGCAAAGATCTTCTTAGTGCTCCCCTGGGTGTTTAGTGAAGTATGGAGAAGGGGTGGCGAGGAAAAAAGTGCCGACCAGACAGACTGCCTTTGTTTTGATGCCACGTGCACCTCCCACGGGAAGAAAAGAGCAAAAGAACGCATACCAGTATTAACCTCGTGACGTCAAATATTGAATTCAATATTCAGGGTCAATTGCAATCTTAAAGAATCCGCATTTTCCACACCCAATTTTCTTTTCTTCCTTCCAAAGGAAAAGAAAAATGTCATCGTAATGAAAATTACCAGTGATGATGTCATTTCAACTCATCTGCTGAAGAGAAAACGCGGATAAGCTTGCAAGTGATTCCACCCCCGCACCTAATGAACGACTTGTTTGGCAAGAGAATTGCAGGATGCTGCCTTAGAAAACCGAAGGTTTGCTTGCCAAGTGGTGATTTTATGTTTTTTTCCCCAAAATAAACGGTTCTAATATTTATTAGATAAATGGATAAAAAAAGAATCGTTTTTTGTCAACATTAAGACTTAAGAGCAACCAAAAATCCAACATTTTTCCCGAGAATTTATCAAGAAATTCGTATGTACGAATCTTTAAAAACTTATAAATATAAAATAAGTGCTGTTTGAAATTTCACCATACTAGTTCATTCAAACTGAAAAACAACTCACCTTAGCATCCATGTCGAAATCACTCGTTGGAATTCCGAGTTTGTGGGTTTCGCAATCTCTAAAAATATAAACAGAGAAATCAGTAAGGATTTTTAATTTCTGCCATTTAATTTAATGATATATAATTCGCTGTCATTCAACCCTTTGATGTCACATATTTTGCGACATGAAAAAAGTTTCGACCCCCTGCCGTCAAAAACGGTCATTAAAGTGGTGAGTCAACCCTATCAACGGATTCTACGTTCTACGTTCGCATTTGAGAGCACCCACGTGATGGAATTGGACTGAACCGAACAGACAAACCACAAAAGCTACCAACTACTTGAAAACTCATTCGTTATTGATCATAACGAGACACGTCAGTTAGCAACGCTTGTTCAATAAAACAATAAGAAAAAGTTATCTTATCTAGAACACTCTCCCTCACTTTAAAAAAATATATTAAAAAATGAAATTAAAAATTATGGGGTATCAATTGTCTTTTAAATTGACGCTCGTAAAAGGTGAAAAATGGAGTGACATGATAAAAGCCGATCTTTGCTAATTAGTTCCCAAGAGAGGATAAAAGTGGAGGGCTTTACAATTCTGACACTTTGCTATATAATGGTCGAGGCTAATAAAATTGCACAGTATAAATGCACATATGGTAATTTAATTGGACTCCGCGTTTTATCTTTATATTCCTTCGCTAACACCCAATGGGCGCCTCCAAACGGGCTTTTGTGTTATCACACTAGGTTTAAATCATTGCTGTGTGAATTGGGAAAGCAACACGGACGCTTTCATTCATAATCACGCGCACACCACCGCCATTGCTCACTTATCGCGCTTGCACCATTTTCCTTCTTAATTATATTTCAATTATCACTCATTCCACAAATGGACCAAGGAGATTAATAATTACCCCATCAGCCAAGGTGCGGCGCTTATTCAGCAAACCTTTTGCTTCAATGATACACTTTGTGTAGCTATTTCCAACTGCAGTAGTTGTGCTTTTCATTTTACACTTGCTCCGCATTCGACCAATTGTTTGTAACAATAAAAATGCAATTACATTTTGAAATTAGTTCTTGCTACAGCATCTTTGTATACTGCATACCTTAGTTTTACTTTTATCGAAATCCGTTGCTAAGATGCCCTCACTTTTTGTTTAGTTGCTCATTTGGCCACCCTTCCTCTTCTCTCCTCTCCTCTCCTCACCCCAAACCAACAACTCTATAAATTAAGCGATTTCTTATAGTGGCCACGTGCCCTTTCTTCTCCCGTCCCTCTTCTTTAGCTATGGAAGACTTAAGCCTAGAGTATATTAGTGGATTTTCATCCCAGGTGGCGCTGGCGCAACGCCACTTCTTTCTTTCTCCCGTCTTTACTCTCTCACTTTTTTCTCCTTTTTCATCTTCTTGTTCTTTTATCCGCATCGCGTGTGTGTTAAAGCGCTAATTACCTCATCTACAGCCCTTAGTCCGGCAATTTATTGGTTTCAAACACTCGCTCTTTGTTTTTCACTTAAAACCGGATCGGGCGTTTGGTGAGGCTGACAAACAAGAAACATCACCTGCCCTCCATTTTTTTTCATCCCTTTCTCTCCCTTCTCGTGTTTTGTATGCGGAACTAAAGGGTTGGCAATACGACACAGAGAAAATGTAAAAGGCCCGGAAAAAAAAGAAAGAAAAAAATCAGCGTTCTAACTCTAAGCCCTTCTTGCTCAGTGCACATCTGGACCGAAAGGATTAACCTCCTTTATTGAGATCTGTTGTTTCTCAACCCTTGCGACACAAACAGCAAACCCGACGCTTGTGGCTTAATACTCGCAATAATTCTTTGCAACCCGTCGATTAATGTTTTCCTTTCAAACACCGCACGCGCAAACGGATCTGCGATCATATTATGATTGAACTGTTTTGACGGGGCGGGGGATTGCGGGAATAACCAAAACTACACAACTCATAAAAGCCCCATAACAACAAAACGGGATTATATTTCCACTAAATACACCCAGCGCACAATAAACGTGTCCATTTCACAAATGACTGAACACAATATCTTAGGACTAATTCATCACGAGACGAGTCCTAAAAACCTTTCATCTAGATGAAAACTTGGTCTGCTGCGATTGCGACGTTGACTCAAGTTAAGTCCGACCTCGTTTTATGTATGTGGCTGAGTGTGTCCACGTCCATTCGACGCAACTCTTAGTGCATGTCACTCTTTTGGGGCGCGATAAATGAGGCTTATGAACAATTTGTGTGTCGCACTCACTCATCACCAGAATGGCTGAGCGTGGGCGATGAATTCTCTCGCTCGATGCACCGACTTCGGGGGATTATCCGCCAGCCGTTATACGCCATAATGAAAACAGTTTGCTTTACAAAGACGTTTTAAGCCAGCCGGGCTCGGGCTAAGTGAATTCTTGTTGATTTTGCGATGCCCTCCAAATGAAGGGGTGTCTGAGAGCCCTTCAATTAACTGCATCTGTACTCTACTCTCTTCTTTTATTTGTTTTGTACTCCAAAATTCCTCCGCGACAGACACATAGAGTGAAAAGAGTGTGTGTAAAATAAAAATAAATACTAAAAAAAAAGTTCGCCCACGTATAGATAAGGAAAAGCATAAAGTTCGCCTGGGCGGAGTCGACCTCCTGCCGCTTCCATGTTGCATGGACACTTTAGAGCTCGGTACACTCAACTTCCTCAGCTCTTTTCCCATCTTCCGAGAAACCCAACGCCGTTATATGAATACAGCAAACGAGGAAATTCCCAGAACGGGCACCAATTAATCGACAAACTTACGATTTTTCATCGAATACAGGAACGAATTAATGGCTACCCCCGCTGCTATTATTAAAGCTTGCGTCATTTTCGAATACATCGGGCGATGTTTATGGAAAAAATGAATCAGGGGGAGAAAATGGCGTTGTTTTCTTTTGTCCGACGGGAATTTTTTTGAGTTTATGGAATGACGTGTCGTTGATTAACTTTGATTTAAAACAATCAATCATGTGCTCCGATGGATCAAATGTATTTCATCATTCACAGAGAGTATAAAAACAAGTGAGAGCAATCTGCAAGTCAGAAATGTATAAGTCGACACGAGGGGAAGGACGTCGGCGACCTTTTTGGGCGATCCATCATCGCTGCCAGTGACGTGTTTTTGCTTCTGACAAAACGTAAAGTAATTTCGACCGGAGCCAATTTGGATATTTTTTTTCACATTCCCACAGGCCCGCGCGCCCACCGTTTCTCATTTCCCCCGAAAAGAAACCATATTACACAGGAAAGTATGTAAGAAACGTAAACAAGGTATAAAACTGGGGGATTGAGTGTGTATACGTGTATGTTATTCCAACCCCGCATTCCACGAGCAGTCTTCATCACACTCGTGTTTATACAACATCCACCTCTGACCACCCTCACTAGAGTTCACGCAGGTGTAGAGATGTGATAAACAGACCTCGATTTCACTTTGTCAGGCAAAAAAATAAATTATAAATAAATATTAGAAAAATGTAATTTTTTTTACATTTTTTTTTTAGGAAAAATAAATTCGGTTTTATTGGCGTTTCGTGTGCGGAACTTTAATACATAGGTCACATCCCCCAGGTTGAATTCAAAGTGGTATCTAGCATTTATTTTTTTCTTTATGAAAGGAGGTGTAGAGAAAGAGATGTGCGAGTGGGTGGTGCAGCTCATCAATCACTAGTCCACTGACACTTTCCCATTTCAACACGGAGTGACGACATTTTGCCTCTTTTTTTATTTTTTCACTTCTTTAAAGAGGCTAAACACTGATAAGAGTTGAATGTATAAAAATTTTATCGAGTAGAAATAAATTAATAATAATCATTTATTACTTAACTGCTGAAAATGATTTTTTTTCCCACAGTGCACTGCGCGGTTTATTTACAAGTGTTGTTTGTCATCTTGGCCGAATATTTTCGATCAATATATAAGAAGGGGACCCCCAAAGCTAGATGTGTGTTAAGGTCACTACGAGAGGGCGCTGTGTGAACAAAGTAGCGTTGGCAAAATGATGGAGGAGACGCTGGCGTCTGACAACTCACACCCACCCGCCTCTTTCTTATCGCAGGAAGGAACGGATCAAAAGGGTTTCATCGACTGCATTTACAACAACAAGGGGAAAAGTAGTGTGACCTATTCGCCTTTTCTAATTCTTCAAATAACCGCCTTAGAACAGGGTTAGTTCATTAAGAAAACAAAAAAAAAAAAAAAAAAGATGAAAAAGAAACAACTACAAATTTAATATTTTAACCCCTAAGTCTATTTTAGTGGTCACAATTCCCTGCAAATGTTCCATTTCTCCCGAAATAACTCACTCATTTATAACTGGTGAAGTAGGAAACCCAGTGACGTCATCCTTTTTAATATCCCACGCTTTTTCTGGCTTTTAGTGCGTATAAATTCTTATAAAAATCGTTCTGCAGATTAAAAGTACTTTTTGATTAAGTCTCAACGTTGTAACAGAAACCAGACACGTTTGAAAACATCACCTGCATTTCAGACAAGCCGCCCCCGCTACGCCGAAAAGTGACTGCACTTGTTTCGTGCGGGCATTTCGCTGTGGCGAGGGTGCTCGAAAAAAGGGAAGCACCTTTTGACGCACACCAGGTATGTGTACACGCGCTGTCTGCGTGATGAGGAGTGACATTGAGCAGCAACTCCTCTCTCGTTACATGAGCAAATTAAGCCATGGGGAGAAAAATTGTGGAACCCAGGTGTTTGTTGACTCGTGCTAAATTTGAAGTGCAAGATCAAAGTGAAATGGCACACACCTTTGAAAGTCGTGTTCTCGGGGTCGTGCTCAGTAATCTTCCTAAACATCCACCGCGCATGTGCAGATCTGGTTCGGGGGATGATGAGATATGTGGGATAATGGAAGATGCTGTCTTTGCAATCACCATCGGGTTAATTGACGTTGGAAGGAAGGAATGAGGAGCTCGAGGGGTTGAGAAAGAACTGGGCACCCGGTGGGACGCAGCAGTTCATTGCGTTTGAACCGATTGAAAACGTAACTGGCAACTGCGGCATCCAATTCTCTAAACCCGCAGTGTTAAGTAATCATTTGTAGTAGAAAAACAATGGGAATAAGAATAAATAGAGAAAAGGTCGATGGGTAAATAAAAATAGTTGAAATTTTGAAGAGAAAATAAAAAAAAATAAAACGTAAAAAAGTGCTCATTTATCCAGCATGGAAGATTCAGCGTCGGAAGTCACCGTTAGGTGGCAGGCGGAAGTCGGTTTGGATGAATGGTCGGAGGAGGTGGCGGTGGAGAGAGTGGGTTTCTATGGATGTCGCCCGCTTGTTGGGATTTTGTTTTTTACGATCCGAGTCTGGCATTCGCTCGCCATCAAAACACAGGTTGTGTTCGAAGAGTGTCATCTCTAATCCGACCGAGCCAATAAAAAGCTCGTCCGCCCTCCATTTCCGGTCGGTCCCAGAACGGAAGTAAAGCAAGAACCAAGGGAAAGGAGGACGAGTGGAGACGACACACGCACGTAAAATAATAAAAATAAAAAAAGAGAAAATGGATTGCGATGAAGCGGAAAAGAAAAGAAAGAGGAAGAGAAGGAATTGTTCTCTTGTTTCTCATCTGCAACCGATGACGTCAAACGTCCACCTGCTTATAAACGTAGAAAAAAAACCGTAATTTTATGAGCCCGCAATGGATTAAAACACGTGACATTATCTGAGCCTTTTGTTATTCGGCGGCGGTGGGACTGGCGCCATCGTAGGGCTATAGCGACAAAGGCGCCTTGGGTCTGCTCCTACTGTCGGCGTCGGCGTCGCCTGCGGGGATGGGCGCCTCGTCGACGCGAACACGGACGCCAACCAATTGGGAACGACGATCATGAAAACGGGACACAAGGCACTGAAAGCACTTACTTCCAGGTAACTGCGCAAGTGGCGCAGGGGAAATGGATTCCCCCCACCCACGCATCTCCCCACACACACTCGCTCCCCCGACTGCTATGAATCTGCAACTGCGTCAAAGCACAAAAAGGAAGAAGAGTGCGTGTTTCGCCTGACTACTCAAGGTTGCACATACGTTATCTGGTTAAAAACCACGCCCAAATTCGTCCTCAAAGGGATAAGGTTACCACTCTCCCTTCTGACGTCATCTTCTTATTCTTCTCCCATTCTTATTCGTAGTTTCAATTTATTTGCACAACTCAAGGTTATTCTCGTTCAAGGCCAAAATACAGTCCAAAGTTTTCTCCGTTGTCGCATAATTTCAGTCTTTCCCAAGAAAATTATTCGAATTTAAAAAATAAATAAATAAACAAACATATTTTTTTCGAAATACCTTCTAATCTTTAATAATTTCCGGGCTTGAATTTTAATGCAATTTCACATTAAATTAACTCTCACTAAGATAAACTTTTTACCTTGTTATTTTTTGTGACTTTATTCGGCCTATCGCATCGAAACTCATTGGTGGCCATCTGTTTCCCCTCAAAACGTGGATTGAAGCGTGCACTCTAAAACCCAAGTAGTGTTTATGCATTACGCCACCACACCAAACTGAGTGTAGTGTGCAGTTAAAAAGCATCACCTTCGACCCCTTTTAACTCAGGTACTGGTACCTGCGAACCAGTTTCTTCTCACGAATTAACACCTCAGCCGTGAGAGGGCACCGAGGTTATCCGAACACCGGATGTTGTGCAGGTGTCTCGTAGCAAACCCTGCACCTCCAGCCCTTGTTCAGGTGTGCCATCTCAAGTTTCTGGACGTTGAAATCAAAGTTGTTTTCTACTTTCACCTTCTGACAGGTGCAATCAGTGATCGATGCCAGATGTGAATTGTTTGATTAATGCAAACCTTCCTTGCAAACTTTCTCATAATGCATCATAACAACACTTTTTCTTAATTTTTCCACTCTAAAATGGAACTTCCGGTCGTTTACCTCAGGAGTCGCGTTCTCAAGATTTCAGGTCCTCATTTCAACCGGAAGTGCTAATTTTACTCACTCAAAATTCCAAGCGGTGTAAAAACAATAAGTCGTTAATATGTATCGTTGAAAGAAAACATAATCAAATGTTTGTATTTACATTATATGCCTTTGATTCACCAACAAACTTTAAAGGTGTAATGGTCGATCTCGAGTTACATGAACCGACAACAAAAAATAAAAAATATAAATTACGTACATCTTCTAAGTATTCAGCTCAACCAACAAAAAAGCAAACGTAAGGAAGAGGAAGTGATTAAAATTTAAATAGGTTAATTGCCAATCCATTTGCAAAACTCTTCAAGTGGCCTTCTTAAATTTACATTTCCTTAATGTACAACTTCGGAATTTTTTATTTCGACTTTCAAACACTAAAAAAAAAAAAAAAAACCAAAATTGTAAGAAGAAAAAAAAAAATGATTTAACGTCGCGTACTCCCACGCTGAAAACGAGGCTGGTTGGTTAATGGTACCTCCACCATCTCCTCCTTCTAGAGCTTTTTTTGTCGAATCCCTCAACAGACGCCAGTCAGTCTGCAGCCAGTGACCCACGTGAACTGCCAGCTCCAAATTACCTCCCACCGACCTGAGTCGCTCTCTCCCACCATCTTCTTTTCATTCTAACAGAGAAATATCCCCTAGTGCTCAACATCAACAGCGAAAATCCAGGGCGCTAGCAACTAACAGATGACAAGTTGATGTTCCAACTGGGAACGATGGGTAAAAAAAGTTAAATAAACATAAACAGATAAAATTTTTTTTATCAGTTTATTAATATTTTTTAAATTTTAAATAAAAGAAAAATTAAATTTAAAAAATTGAAATTGAGAAAAGTTAAATTTAATAAATTCAATTTTACGGTTTCTTGGAATGGATGTCCCCAGCGCGTTATCTCATCACGTGATCTAGGGGAGAACCACTCTGCGAGCAGCGATTTTCCCTCGCGAAATAAAGTCTTTTTGCCGACACGCCACTTTTCTCTTTCCTCCAATACCAGCTCGTCTCACGTGGAGGCGGCGACCTTAGATTTACCGTTCCAGGTCGCAACTCCATTTGCCAGCTGTACATTCTCGCCCGAGACACGCACCGCCATCTGTTGTTGACATCTAACAACTAATTCCTCAATACTAATACAATTTGTCGTTTAATTCAATAAAATCCACTTAATTCATTTAAGAACTAATCTCCTAAATAAAATTTCAGGTGCATCTGAAAACTCTCACCAACACTCCCTCCCCAACCCCATTCCGTTCGATTTCAATGAGCCAAATTACTTAATGCACGAATGATTTCCTAAACCCAACACGAACAAACCCCCTTCGAGTCGCTATTCAATTTTACACTTTTTTCCCCTTCATTCCCACAATCTTTAACGCCAAAATAAAAAAAAGACTGAATGCGACCTCGCGCGGGATCAAGTGTGAATTATGAGAAGTCTTGTAGTGGGTCGCAAAAAAGAAAAAACAACTCCCATTTTCATGGAGAAAACTCGTGTACACACACACACACACACACACCCACTCCGAAACATTACTCAAACATAATACCTCCCTTTATTCATCCCCACACACCTCCTTGGACTAAATATTTTGATTATAAGTCTCGGAAAATTTAATAAATCTGTGAGGTAAAGGTTTTGCCCGTGTTTACACTTTTGCTAGTTATATAGTTGCCAAACTTAAGTATCTAATTAATTTATTTTATGGCAAATTACATTTTAAGATCCCCTGATGTTCGGTAGAAAACTCAAACCAATCTATCGTAAACCACTCAGCACGACTCATTAACAAGGTTTTCAAATTAGAACACTGCAGGGAGCGCGTGACTCGTTTCTGATGGCCCCTAAGAAAATGAATAAAAATCGTCTGTCTTTTTTTTTCATTTCATGCACAACGGGAAATTATGATGAAAACTCTGCACATACCCCCACTTCCACTTTACCACCCCCCAAACTCAAAACAACCCTTTTAAAATGATTATAATAAAAAAATACAAAAAAAAAGTCTTTAGCTTAAGGAAACTTTAGGGATGGGAAGTTAAAAAACGCAGAACAAAACCTTTGCACATGTTCTCCTAAAGGGATGAGTTTTCGAAAATAAAAAAATGGGTCTGACTCTGAAAGAAAAATCTTGATGACTCTTCAATGACTGCTTTACGAGGGCTCTAAATGGACTTTTCTCCCTTTGACCTCATCCGTTTTTTCCATACCAATTAAAAGGTCGCTTTGGGCGACATGTCCAAATGAGTCACGTGAACTTTACCTTGACTTAAAGCCAAGCACTGAGTCCACAAGTTCTTCTCGTATTTCACAAAATTAATGACCAAGCAGCCATTTTGCGACTTACCTTCGATTCTTTAAAAAAATAAAAAAAATAAAATTTTATATTTTAAAATAACAACAGTGGATAAAACACGTATTACTGGTCTGCTAATAAAGTGGCATAGTGACAAATGAGGCAGCTGGGCATCCACCACCCACACAGAAAACCCCTCTCTGCAGGGACTCGTCACCATTGATGATTTATTCAGCTATAAATTTTTGCCAACTGTAATTCGTCATCGTACAAATAAACCCATGTTTAGCAGCATGTTGCTTTAAATTGGACCAAATTGCGTTATTATTTATTATTTATTTTTTTTTTGCTTTCACATTTTATTTAATTCCCTCGGTTTGAAACTGGCTTCCGAAGCGGTATTAAACGTTGCTTCTCATCGCTCTAACACAGTGTGACAGAAGGAGATATCACGCGCACGGGCGAGCGAAGAAGATGCGTCCACGGATGGACGAGCCAAAGGCCCTAGACCTTGATGTGATTAAGGCGTCCGACGACCGAGTCTGATTGGATTAAAGCGCTGGGAGCAACAAAATGGGCACTCCTGCGTCCACTCACAACACGGACAAGTCCAAGAGAATCAAACCGGACGCCAATTTCACGATTCGTCCACGTCCAATTGAAACAGCCAACGCCCTTCTTCCTCGACCGACGCTGACATTGTCCGCTTCGGTTACAACAACTTAGACCTAACTAGTAATTCTTTTTCTTTTTAACTTTTATCTCTACTTATTTTAAAACACTTTTCTCAGAATAACGATTCTTCCACCAACTTCTTCTCCCACGAAATAAAAATATTTTAAACTTTTGCGTGTACCGGAAAAGAGAGATGTGAACGCCGTTGTATTCCATCAGCATCAACAGTATATGGAGGGAATTTAATGTTGTTGCTAGGACCATGTGCGGAAGAGGGCGGATTTCAACCAGAGAAATATATACAACGATGTAACGTTCGTCTTTCCCTCATCCACCACCCTCCCTCCTCTTTACTTTTCTCCAAACCCTTGCCATTCCCATTCATCGCTGCGTTTCATGGAATGAAATACATAACAGTTGCATTGCACCAAATGCAAAAACCGAAAAAGGAAAGCCAAATCCAATTTTGTTTTTTAAAAAATAAGTTTTTCTTGTTTATTTTAATAGATTTTATTATTACTAAGCCTAAAATGATTTTTCGAGTGAATGATGAGGGTGAAGTGAGCAGGGAAAAGTAGTTGAGGGGGAGAGTTAAACTAAAGATGAATGGCCGGCATTGTGTTCGCAGTGAAACCTAATCAAGAAACAATTTTTCAGGGTGACCTCTTGAACAAAATTGAATGAAGGAAAGAAATATAAAGAGTACACTTATGTACAGAAATATGGCGGTGGTCGCTGGAGTTGGGGGGACTTAAGTGTGTCGTGCAAGATCACAAATTTCCTCAACGGATCGTTTCTTATCAACAACAGAAATCTTAGTAATTCTTCCAAAACACAAGAGACGAAAGAAAAGAAGAAAAAAATGTCGAGAGTTTGAAATGGTGTCGAATTCTTGGCCCTGCGCTCGACTTCATTAAGAGACGGGGGTGCGACAGACGGAGTTCGAAAACTGCCGCATTAGAAGTAAAACGAGAGCAATGAGACACTCTTCCTCATTAAGTAGAAAAATGTCTCGAGCGGAAGAGCGGACAGAAACATTACATTTGAATAATTTGCCCCGAACGACTCTCCACCTCACTGCGATTCGTCGAAAAGACTCAAACATGATGGAATAAAGAGTGCTTAACGACGGTGTGGGCGCAGGCTGCGCCGCCCATTACTTAAGAAATGTACACGAATCCACTCTCTATCTCTCTCTCATCCAGGTTTTGCTTCAGCAGGTCCCCACTCCGAGCCTCGACAGCAGCTGCGCACTCGGCGCGTGCTTTATGGGGCGGCGCCCCGTCGACCTGCCTCCACCTCCCATCCCCCCGGTGTCCTCCTCCACCCCGTCTACCCCTGGGCGCTGTGCAGCCACGCGCATCTTTCCAGCATTATCATATTAGAGCCGAGCATGACAACCGCAGCGCCACCATCCAAAATAATCAAGGACGAAGTAAAAAATCTTTGCCAACGCCTCTACATCACCCTGTTAGCTGCCCCTGGTGAGCACCCAACGATTTAGCTGCACCGCATCGACGCACTGCGTGTAGCACATAAAACTTGCAAGTGCAGCTCTCGCTCTTTTTTTTTCACGTCGCTTCACGACTTGTAAATCTATAATAAACCTCTTAAATACACTTTACAAGTATAGGAGAAGCGCGGATGGCGGAAATCAACAGCGATTTCGCCAAACAAGAGCAGACATTGGACAGTGTCACCTTGTTATCGAGACACAAACCACGTGTGCACTTTCAAATCAACAGGACGAGCGAAAGATGCCTGTAATCTAATAGTAATTGATTCCCACCTCACATAAAACCGAGTTTGGGATCTATTTAGTTGATGTGGGCAGTTGCAGAAAATGGAAAAAAAAAGCACAAAAGAATAAGTTCTGTATAGTTCTCGAGGGATACTCGGTGTGTAGCTTTGGTGTAATATAGCAATCGGTGATTGCCACCAATTTATTGCACACCCCTGAAGGATGATTTAAGTGGACCATAAAATTATCATCCCGTACATCTTGGCCTGTCATATAAACAGTGCGACATCCTCCCACTCTCGCCAATGGGGAGGAAGAGAGGGCGGATGGCGCCAACGAGTGGCCCGACGGAGAATTAGGAAATTGAACCTCGTCATAAGCAAGTATTAACACTAAATGAAAACGATGGTTGTAAAGCATATTCCCCAAACTCGCAACGCGTATTAAATTAAATGTATATGCGCGCTTCGCTTTTAACACACTTGTAAATTGATATGGTATTGCCCAATTGATATTTTCCAAATCATGATTAGAACAAACTATCAGCAAAAGCCGTTACTTACAAGTCTGTACCGGTTTAATCTGTATTTAAAAAAAAATTTAAAACTGAAGTTACCTTAACTTGTAATTACAAAAGCATTTGTCGAGGGTATCATTGAAAATTTCGCCTCAATTAACTCCGACGACAAGACCACCTGAATGGCTCTCTAGCGACGTGTACTTTATTTTACCTCCTGATAAGATGCGTCGAGAACTCAACCCCAAAAGGTGATAGGCGCCAATTAAACATAACATCGCATTAAACTCGAAAAGTTTATCGCTTTCATCAAAGTTAAATTTACAAGCACAAAGTGCTCGTAGGGAAACGAGATTAAATGTTCAAGTCAACTTTAAAAAAAAAGGGGGAAAAAACTTTTTGTTTCATCTAAAACACTCGAGATAAAATCAAAATGTATAACTCAAAAAACTGCGCTGTCGCTTTTATTTTCTACAATCCAGATAATAAAAAAAGCTACATATGCAAATGAGATGGCTTCAATCAACCTCGTACATGCAACCTGCATGTCTCGTTCTTGTAACGAGACTCGACAGATAAATAAAAGAAAATTGTTTAAAAAGATGTTTCTTTTAAAAAAAAAAAATTAAAAAAAAAAAAAGATGGAAATTGGAGAGCAATTTGTGGGTGGGCGTCCTCCGGGAAAAGAACGCCAACGTTTTGCTCGTTGCCCACGAAAATGTTTGATAACAGCTGAGATTAATGGACACACAAGAACGGGCTTCGGAAAATTGGTTGTGATTTCATTGGAAGATTTGAAAAGCAATTTAAAAAATTGCCTTTCATTCCCTACCAACTGACGGATGAGACAAACTCCAACTCGCATATCCATCCCCCAACCCCGCTCTTATCGATCTACACATACATTTAGAAAATACACAGCATAAAAAAATTAATGGATAGCGTTCAAAACCCATTTCGGATTAATAGCGAAATTAAACAAAAAAATTATCTCTCACTTTCGAGTTAAGTAGGAACCAGTCGAAAAGAGGAAGGGAGGGGAATTCAAAGAGGGGAGAAAAAATAAATAAAGAGAACAGGGTGTGGTATTCCCCTTCTAAACCCACAACTTTACAGTTGAGCTCAACGACAAACAGCGCACAAATCTCGGGTGGATAAATGTAATTCCCACCGCTTACCCACAAGTGAGTTCTATTCCCTCGAATCTAAAAAACAGAAAGAGTTTTAAATAACGTTGATAAACGTTAAAAATCTATGCAACGTCAAAGTATGAAAGTAAAAAAAAAAAATCTCTTAATTTAATCTAGAAGCAAATTCCTCAACTTTGTTCCTTGTGCCTCTGCATAAGAGCAAACTTTACTAACTGAGCGCGCATGCGTCATGCAGTGAAACTAGGCACTGGAAAAGGGTGGTAGGGGGAGAGCATGAAACTGTGCAACGACGACAGACTCTTGGGCAATGGATGGCACCCGATTTCAATGGAATGAGCACGAGCGTCTGTCGCCAGAGAAAACCTCTCACAACGAAATATCCATTGTGCGTTTTCCTCTGATTAACTCGCGAGACGCCTCAAGGAGCGCATGCGCCGACACGCTGCGTCCCGGAAACAATTCCACAGTGTGCGATATTCCATTAACCAGAACAAATTATAAGCAAAAGTGACATTCAGCACCAGTAAAAAAAAATATTTTTCAAAAAAAAAGAAGGAAAAAACATGGTAAATTCACTCGACGCATCAAACTATTAGATTACTGGACCCTTTCAATTGTTCCATTATCTTGTAATCAACATTAGCCTTCCACACTCGATACTCATTTATCTCCTACACTAACTTTTTAAACGCGCTCAATTGCGCAATTGTCAAGTAATTAATCATTTAAAGGTATTTTCCACTTCACCATTATATCCAATCCACTTAAGCTCATCGTGAGAGTAGACACAAGCATGGGGGAAAGAAAGGGACGTGCGTACAGATTGCGAGGGCTTTTTCCCAATTTATCAACATGGACAGGGTAGTAGAAGTGTATTTGTCCATTTCCCTTCCCTCGTCTACCATGGCAAATCGTCCTGAGTCGTTATTGTGTGCGTCTTCCTCATCCGACGTATCTATGCTAATGCCCGTCTCTCATGCCAGCATCGCGGCATCCTGTAATTGTGTCACATCAACTTGGCTCGCGATCAGACCCCTTCTCGGACCTCCTACCGATCCCTATTTCACCCTCGGTACAGCGACGAGAGCGGGGGAAGAACAAAGGATCGGAAAAGCCAGGCTGAGCAAGTATTAACCGGAAGTAAGCAAATATTAACTGACCGAATGTTGGGGAAGAGCAAACAAAAGAACAAATTTGAGAAATGCAATTCGGGGTTAATTTGTATTTGATGACGACTTGATATTGAAACATTGTTCCAGCTTTATCTTTTGTGTTCGCGTCCACTCGACGAATCGGCGGCAACTTGACTCGGTGCACCCTACACGTAGTGGAGATGTTGCCATCTGCGCTTCTTCCATCAACAACTCAAGAGTTCGCTCGAGATGTTCTTTTTACCGCGTCAC
Organism: Geophilus truncorum; assembly: GCA_034695745.1. Taxonomy (NCBI): domain Eukaryota; kingdom Metazoa; phylum Arthropoda; class Chilopoda; order Geophilomorpha; family Geophilidae; genus Geophilus; species Geophilus truncorum. Next base: position 24,805 of record JAQFZP010000499.1, read on the forward strand.
TGACGGACTCGCTAACGTCAAAATGCATTGACGTGATTTCTGGAATGTTTTGATTTAATTTCAAACGGATTAACCCTTTACTGCTATCCGTAATGTACCGTAATGTTGTGTGCCTAAAGTTGCTCACTACAAGTTTCTTTACATTCAATTCGATTTACTTTTGCCAATACAAATTGAACCACGGCTGGTTGCAGCTGAAAACGCCACCGGGCATTGATGCAGAACTAACAGCGAGCAACTCGTCGACTACACCCTGTCCTGATTTCGGACTCGGTATAAAATATCCAAAATAAGTCAAAAAGAAAAAAAAATCCGATCAACTCAACTCGCCCTCACTCAACATGCAAAAAAACATAAATGCCAACTCCGAATTCTCTCTTACCAATATCCAACTTCACTGCACTCCATAATACACTAAACACAGACAAAAATATAAATAAATTTTTTTAACCGTAAGTTGAACATCGAAGAAAAGTTGCGAGTTTCAGTCAATTTTTCCCCCCGAATTCACTAGAAGCTTAGTCGAGCAATGGAATAAATATCCAAAAAAAATTTACATGATAAAAAGCTGTAATGATTAGCCGAAAAGCGAATGCAGCGTGATTCAGTGTTTTAAGAGCGTAGAACGCATGCAGCGTCACTAGAACGCCGATGTCCGGGCATGTGGCACGTGGAGATAACGGTGATCGAGTGAGGGGGCGGCGAGGTTGGCGCTCCATTACCAGGTGGGAGGAACCGTGTTGGTGTGACGAGATAATACGTGTCCCCCCGGTGCCACTGCCACGGTGGCTGCGTCGACGTGTCATCTCTTCGCGCTCATTATACTCCTGCCACGGGCATCGCACTTTGTTTATGGCCAACATAAACCCACCGCGCTTCTCTGGCAATAAGCTGTTGCCAGTTGTTTCGTGGATTCAAAGAGGTGTGCAGTAGCCAACGACTCCGACCCCTAGTGACCTCAACTTGAGGTGGTTTAAATCAAGGTGGGATTAAACGAAAGGTTTATACGGCGTTTGCTCCCAACTTTTATTTCTTAAACGTAAATAAATTACTTTTTATTTTCATTTCTTTTTTCTAAAAGGAAAAATTTATAGATGAGCACTGAAATTTGAAATTAAACCATTTGTCAATTATAACGTATTAGAAAACTTTCAAATGGTAATCAGGAAAAAGCTACGTCTAAATCACTTTTTTTTAATTTCAAGTAATAAAAAAGTTAATTTTTTTTTATTATTATTTTTACCAAAAACGGAACGACTCGATCATAAATTACGTCCAAGAATCCTTGAACACATTCGCAGTTTTTTTTTTAACATCCAAAATTTGAGTGCTTTTTCTTATCCAAAGATAAAGTTAAAACGAATTCGTCTAAATAAAAAGAGTAAGTAACTTCACGGCAATACACTCCAATATCTCGAGGGAATTACAAAAGGAAATGCGAAACAATAAATTAATTTCAAATTTCCAACATTCAATTTCAAGGTAAAATGTAAAAAGTGGCAAAGAGGGGATGGGAGAGCGCCATTCATTTGTCACTTGGCGCCGTTCCGGGCTTGGTTGTCAACTACCAAGACAGATGACCGACTGCGACCCATGTCGGCCTCGAGTGGCGGCCGCCCACATTGATTCCGGACGGGGAAATCGCTTCCCTTACCTCGACCACATCGCAATCATCTGATATAGAGACAAAACAGCAGCGCTCGATGAACCAAGCGAGGAATACAAACTCGAACCGCCAACTTTTGTCGGGCATCGACGCAGCGACCCACTCTCCCACACTCCCCATCCTGGCTGCCATCTTTCGTTTCCTACTCGGTGATCGATGGGTTATGAATATGGAAAAGCGCGCGATAGCGAACGAGTGCACGCTCGTCCATAGCGCATCCCGATAATAAAACCAGGGGCGAGGAAGAAAGAGAGAAACTAAAACGGACGCGCGTTTCCACAGACCCAAAGTGCGCCCGATGACAAGCCCTTGGATTTGCGCACTGCCCGTCAAAGTGCTAGCAAAACCAGTCCTCCTCTGTGGAAATTTCACCCCAACTACCGTGCATTTGCATATATAAAGGGGTGATACTCCAATGAAGCCATCATCAAATGAGGGAACAAAAATGCAGGAAATAAATTCAGACAAGATGCTCTTTCAACAAGAACTTTTTCTCTTCTTTTTATTTTTTTATTTTATTTTACTGCTTCTCATCTTTTCACATTCACCCAACTTTTAATGCATTGGAAACGAGGAAAAAAGAAATTTCAATAACAAAAGCGCAGCAATTACCCATTGATTCCAATGAATTTATACCTCCAATTTTATATGGACCGACAATTTTCTCTTCGTTAATGTCCTGTGTGAATCTACCACTTGCAATTAGAATCAATTACACATTTTTCTTCCACGGTATACAGAGAAGAAAAAAGAAAAATATGGAGAGAAAAAAAAAGAAAAATTTGTTGATTTGTTCTCATGTTTTCTCATTTGACCGGCAGATGTCGTTTTCTCGCATTCCTCGAGCTGGGGGGAGGCGGTCATTATTCAATTGAGCAACGGGATTAGATGATTACGAGGTCATCGAGATAATGGCGGGCCAAGTTTCTTCTCAGGTCAAAACGACGCACGTGACGTCCGGGCACCTGTGGCCGTCTTGAGCTTGATTACTTAAACCGCCATTTGGTCGCCTGGGCGTATTTCACTTCCCGTTTCTCATGCCGAGTCTTAATTAGCGAAAATCATCATCATTGGCTCACCCACCATTCATTCCACGTACATTATACTCCTAATGAATCATCAACTGGCGTTCTTTTTATAGAACGTGACGAGATGACCTCACATTCCACGGAGAAATTAAGACCTAGCGAGTTTTAAACTCCCCATTTCCTCCCTGCGATTTGTAAATAAGTCAATAAACATGTTAATTGCGACACTGAAAAGTCTGCAGGTAAAAATTACAGCGGTCCCGCGGGTTGGGGTTACCTAGCAACCGCATCAGCGACGTTTGGGTTTGTTTGCAAAGTGACGTGACAGACCAAGGAAGCATCGCGCAAACCTAAGAGCTCTTAACCCTTTGAGACGACGTGTACGCTGACAGGTACATAGCTGTTGCATTTCCTCTCATCACGCGGCACACCTTGCCATGAAACGAGTTAGTGACAATTCCAAACCCCTCGACAATTTCCCTCCATTCCATCCAAGTGAACTTGTTAACAGTTTAATGAGACACTTTCTAATTGAATTCCGCCCACACGCATTTACTCTTCAACGTGCATAACAAAAAACCACTTGCACTTTGCTTCGAATGGAAAACTTTCAACGTAGCATATACAGTAAACATATGTCGATTCGTTACACCCGAAATTCCAAAAAAACAACAAAAAATAAATTACAGTCGAACCCCGTTATAACGAAAACACTTACAATTAAAATCAGCATATAACGAACCCGTTCAAAATCCCCGTTTGTGTCAATTGTGTACTAATTCGTCTTGATAAAACAAAAACCCGTTATAATGAACAAATTCTTCAGATCCCTGAGCTTTGTTATAACGGGGTTCGACTGTACTGTTTTTCAACAAAAACTACTATTAAAATCAGAGAATTTTTTGGTTTTTTCAACATATATTAAACCTCAACATATATAAAACATCTTAATAATATCCATTGTAAAAGTTCCACTTCGGAAAACTTCAAAAAAAACATTCCTAACCACTTAAAATTCACGGTATTCTATTACACCAACTTCATTTACCACAACTTTCAATTTTTCCTACTTTAATTTGATACATTCACTTTTATTTTATCTCCGGTTGTTCCCAGCTAAAATTCATTCTCTTCTGAGTGGTCGGTTGGACTAACTGCCGCTTTCTGCCCGTGCCAGACGAACGTCTGCCCATTAAAGCGCCCTTCCTTCCATTCTCTCCCTCGCTCATACTCAAAATGTTTTGTTTTCCTTTTTGTCCCAATTTCCTCTGGACCAATCGCTCACAACTGGGGAAGAGGAGAAGAAATGGGACCAAGGAAAGGGACGAGCAAATGGAAGTTGCGGGGAAAAAGTCGCTTTTACTTATTGCCATGAAATGAAGTTAGGATGTACAGGCGTGAGCGTACGTCTCGTTGGCGTTTGCCGACTTCGTTTCAGTTTCCCGAGTCTTGCCGCATAGTTCGAGCTGCTGGTCGCGTTTCACACACGAAGAACCACCGATTTATGACCACTCTCCAACCCGTCTGTCTTAGCCACGCGCCGCTTAATTGGCTGGAAACGGCATCAGGGGACTGCTAACAAAAAAAACGAGACAAAGAGAAGCGAAAAAATGAACTGTCTCCCAATAAGTTACACGAAATAAATGTTTTAATTACAATTTTAAGTCTCTTTTTTGTTTCTTGTTTTTTTTAATGACATGTTTTGAGCAGAGATGGCAGCACTCATTGAAACACGCTCTGTTTTGTAAATTAAAATATTAAAGCAGGGTTTGGAGCTTGTGTTGAAGGTTCGCGAACGACGTCTGCTTCGTGAGATGAACACCGTGGCGCCGTCGTGTCGCCCCACAACCCATTCTTCGTGTGAGTAACGCAGCAGCCTCATCACCACATTATGGCAAAAGTATCTCCCAACTGCGCATGCGTTGTGGATGTTGCGCACTTGGGAAAGCCTTTCTTGCGTAAACAAACTCGGAAAAGCAATCGAGAAAATAAGTCAAATAGAAAATTTATTGCACAACAAAGTTTTTATGTTTTTTTTTTTTTTTCTTTTTGCGCCGTGTTTGTTTTGTTTTTGTTTTTGCTTTTGGAATTAAATGACGTCACGTACTTGTTTTTATTTTTACTCGAGGTATAAATTTAAACTCGTGACGTAACATCCGAGGCCCTGATTTAGATTTTTGCTTTTAGCAACTATTATTAATTTCCCCTGATGTGTCTCAGACGCGTTTCACCAAAATGGCTTCTTCGGTTTAGGCGTTAAATTAAGGTTTGTTTTTGTATTGTGTTTATGATTGCAGTTTGTTTTGTCACTCTGTATATGCTAGAATGATGTAAATCGTGAATAGGTAAATAGGCGAGTTGAGAGCAAAGTTTTACGCACGAATAAAAAGAGAAGTAAACAAGACGAGTCACCATAATAAATCACATTCTCAATTTCGTTTTTCTTTTTTTTCTCTTTTTTGTAACTCAAAAATTTTTTTATTTTCTTTTTCTTCCATTCTTCATCCACTTTAGAGTGAAGTCATGAGAAAGAGAAAAGCAAGATTTGATCTGAGTTTTTTTTACTCTAGGGTTCTTTTAATATTATTATAGATTCGGTTAATCATAAACAAAAACAGTGGTCTCCCATAGTTAAAAAATTTGTCGCGTAAATTAGGCCTATTTGGCAACAAGCGACTACACTGCCGCCATTTTTGTTTGATTGATAAAGGTAAACGAAAGTAAGACTTACCTTGTTTTTGTTTACATTTGTTCTTCTCAACTTTCCTAGCTCGGTTTTTTGTGATTTGTATCGTTTCGGCTAAATTTACATCTTAAATGTCATCACAAGACTTGATTCTCACACCTGTCACACGCAGATACAACGAACATACGAACTCAAACATTCCGCGCTAATAACCGCATCACACGTGATTAGGCCTAAAATATTCCGCCATCCGGGTAATTAAAGAAATAAAACAAAAAGATCGATACCGTACACTACACACCATATATATAGTACCGGTGTTTTTATAAATTATGTGTCGTACACTATTTTTTAATTAAATTCAATGACATTTTTATTTTATTAATATTATTTTTTAACATTTTACAAACTTTTTCCAGTTTCATAAATTGTCTACAATGCAAATGCTGTCGCTACCTGACGACATTTCGTCTCGGCGGTCACGAAGTTCTTTATCACTCCGATCACGCGCATTGACAACATCTTCAGTGCTGTCAGCATGTTCTAATGTTGACAGTAGTTTTCGGCGGCAAGTGTACACAGTCAATCTCGAGGCACTTCGCGCCAAAGCAGCCGGCAAAAAGGATGCTCGCCCTCTGTCCACACCTTCCTTGAATCATGTGTCCACAATTCGTCGCACTCAAGGGTCAGTCAATCTGAATGATCTTTTGGCAATTGCCAGACCCGAGAGCGCCGCCACCCGTGCATCGAGCGTTCGATCCCTGTCCACAGCTCTATCATTTGAGGGAAGCAGTGGTGAAATTGGTGTAGGGATCCACGAAGACCACTGGTCAACCGATGCTCGCACGCTCGACCGCGCGTCGAGCCAAGAAGGAATGAACTTGAGTCGTATGGTGCCAAAACCAAACATGTGCAAAGGCAAACGATTCCCGAATCCTCTTACAAAAAGTATCGACAACGTGCATCTGCTCAATTCCTTGCCTCGCAGTCCCCAGCTACGCACATCTCCAAGTCGAAAACTCGATGGTTTAAGCAATACCTTATCTCCACATCCGAGTAGAAGAAGGCATTTTGCAAGATCGAAAAGTTCGAAAGAATTTACAAAATGATGTATTTTATATTTATTAAAAATTCATTTTAATTTTTATATTTGTATTTTAAGACAAAAATGGTTTTGCAAGAACCGTAATGACAGTACAAGAATTATAACTGTTGCATAAAAGTCACGTGCGATTCTAATGGTTTTCCTTCCTGAGTTTTTGCTCTAATTGCGTTTTGTCAGTTTGAGTGGGTTGCTCATTTAACGAGGAGTCTTTTCCTCAATAAGTGCACGCTTCGCGTCATGTTTTTCTCCTCAGACCCTCGTTTGCAAATTGCCCGGTCGTTTAAGCGAATATTTTGAGTTCGTAAATAAAGAAGCCTCGTGCTCCTCTCGCTCCCTTTTTTAATTCAATGGCAGGGGAGACATTCTTCATCTTCTCCGAAATGCTGTCAGGGCAGAAAAGATAAATGATGAGATGCATTTCATTCCAGCGAGATGACAATTGCTCAATCGAGAAACGAGTCAAGACATCATTTAACACAAAGTGCAGTTCACTCGCTCGCCAAAGAGAAAATCCTCTTGCTTTTCATTAAGGGGATTTTCTTTCACTCACAGAAAAGATGGAGGGAGAAAAAATATAATAACAACGTGGAGAATTTTTTCACGCGTAAATTATTGTTCTGTATATCCCCTAGGATGAGATCTTAAGATTTGTACGAGTCGGGACGCGAATATAAAAGTTTTGCTGAAAAAATGCCGCTTCACTGCTCAAGCTTCTAATTGAGATTAATTACCAGTGCAGAGATAAAGTTATTCGCTAGCGGCAAGAAAATGCAGCCAAATATCCGACACTTGACAAAAATGGAGGAGTTAGATGGAATGAAGAAGATTTCGGCTAGGGAAAGCAGAGGAATGTGACAGTGGCGAGCTGTCGCCTCATTGGAGCGCATTTTTACGGCGTCTCATAAAACCAGTGGAGCACGCGGCCGTAATTAGAACTTTGACTCAATTAAAAATTAATCATTAAAACGAGTCAGGCACACGAGGGGGCGCCACTTGCAATACGTACATAATTTGGAAGCTCGCTTCTCTCTCAAGCGCTTCCCTGTTGAAACCATTATTTACTGCTTAATGACGTTGAGGCCACGAAGAAATTAATATACAGACAACATGTGTATTGCTTGCTAATCTACACTCATTGATTAATTCGTGGAGCTAGAACCTGGACCTCGTGCTGACACCCATTATGTTAGACCTGCTAAGGGTGAATCATGCTTCAAGATGTGAAGGGCAACTAGTTCGTCCCCTAGTCAAGGAGACGTGCACCCAATGAGAATTTAATAACGAATTCCAAATTGCCCAATGCATCCTACCGATCTGTCACTCCAGTGATGCATTGCTCACCGACTTGCACTGCACCAAAACCAACATCCAACGCACTTTCCACTTGAGTTATGACCCTTTTCTGGCTACTGGCTAAATTTACGGCTATCACTGGCCAGAAACAAACATTTCATTCTTATACTTTATTTACTTAGCTTTTAAAAATCAATTAATTACGGTAGAGTTTTACACCGAAACAAAATGATACTTTATTTTTTGAAAGATTGTCCAAAATCGTGACTCATAAACCTCTTGGATTTAACAAGCATGAGTAAATGTTTTGAATCACGTGCTTATACACATTTCCACGCAATGGCTTGCACAGAATAGACCCTCCTTTTGATTCATGCTTTACGAGGGCAGTAGGGCTGCGTCCGCTAATGCACGCGCGAGGCACTTCCCCCGGAAGTTTCACTCACGTTGCCGGACCTCATGGCAGACGGAAGGCAACGAGCATGCATCGCCATTGTATCAATGCACGCTCCACTGTCCACAGAACCTTCACCGTTGTCCCGTCCTCAATCCAGTGTCTCTTCCGGCACTGGGAAATGCAAGAGTGAGTCATTCTAGTTGCGCTCCAGACTTGCTGCGTTAGGGATCATTGGCCATCCCCAATTACAACTTGTGTTTGGCTTTACTATAATCTCTTACGGAACTTTTGCCAATTGCTTTCAATCCGGCTTACCATAACAAAATCAGGGTTTATTTTTTTTCTATTTATCTGCAGTTTTTTCCTTTGAATTGTATCTATTATGTTTTATTTTTTTATGTACAGTAATTATTTTTCCCTTTCGTTGATAAAAATTCAAATACACTTACAATGAAATATACAAATTAATATGGTTTTATTCAGTCGTAGACCATATAGTGTTTATGTACATTTTTCACTCATTTTTTAATTATATCTATTCAGTTTAAAAATTATTTTTTTTAATCCTACATACAATAAGCACTACAGCATATGTAATTTAAGGTTTAAATTAGTAAATTTAATTCAAAGTTAATCTTTTAAGTAAAGATAACTATTTTAATTAATTTTGAATATATAATAGTGTTTCATATCTGACAAGTGAGAATTATTATCTAACTTTCTTTATAATTTTATGAAAAATTATTACGGTACTCAAATACTGACATCTTTACAGTTTTTTTTTTTTTTTTGTATTCTCTTTCATGTTTAGTCTGTTAAACAAATCAATAAATTGCTCTTGTCAATTACTCTCAATTCAGGCCGTTTTAATCCAAACCCTTGTCATGGAATGAACAAACACAAGAACCCACAACACAGCTGAGAATGTGAAATACGATTG